>JBBPBX010033247.1:21440-33375 GCA_038048925.1 Garcialebias charrua | reverse complement strand
CAAAAACCTATTGCGATATATATCGTTATCGCCACCATTCACAATACATATCGTGATATGAATTTTAGGCCATATCGCACATTCCTAGTGTGAAGTCTCGTGATAATGAGTGAGATCGAGCACAATTGTATTTTCATAGTTTATACCAAATGGTTCTTTTTTCAACTATATGAATAATTACTACCATGTTTCTGCTGTTTAGTAGAAGTACATTCTAATGCATAAGCTGAGCTAAGGCTAAATAAACTTGAACTAAAGACATTCTCACACATTATAAAACGGTATTTTGTCTGCTCCTTCCTGCAGGGGCACCAGATTAGGCCTTTGTTTTAGTCTTGATTTCCTTCTTGATGCAACCTGGGCTTGAACCCACAGCCTCATTATTATGAGACAGCAGCACTGACCGCAGAGTTACTGTACCTCATGGTTAAAAAAATTATCATTTGTTTCTTATTGCGCTGAAGGTGCCTAAAAAAACCGTACCATACATTTCAGTGTATTACTTATAACGTGGGCTGGGTTTGGCATAACTTGTTTTTCAGTTTTACTGAAATGTAAAAATTATGTGTTAAAACTTTGAATAATTGATTTCATTTGCAATTTTAAATTATGATGTGAACTGAGAATCCACTGGATAAAAAGTTGGTTTACCTGGCCTGTGTGCTCCGTTTCATCTTTGTTGATCAGATACATCAAAAAGAATCTGAAAAACAAACAAACAAACACATAAACACTGAACAATATTACATGTTACTATAACAAACCATAAGAGCCTCCAGCTTGACCATTCTGTGGAAACATAAAACTTAACACTATGGTATAAAAACTGCACAAAAGAAGATAAAAAAAGTCAGTCAATTTATTTACTGTATGTAGCAGATTTAAGGACAGCTGTTTGTGGCCCAAGTGCTGCACACAAAACCAATAAATTGTAACAACAGTAAAAATAAATAAATGAGTAGACAAAATTCTTCTTCTTTCAGCTGTTTCCTCTTAACGGGTCTCCACAGCGAGTCATCCTGCTCCATCTGAAATTGTCCTGTGTCCTCTGTCCTCACTCCAACTACCTTCATGTCCTCTCTAACTGCATCCATATATCTCCTGTTTGTCCGTTTCCTGGTGGCTGCATTTCTAACATCCTTCTACCAATATACCCACTGTCCCTCCTCTGGACATGTCCAAACCATCTCAGTGTGTCCTCCCTAACTTTATCCGCAGTTGTTCAACATGTGCTGTACCTCTGATGATCTCATTCCTGATCTTATCCATCCTTGTCACTCTTAAGGAGAACCTCAGCATCTTCATTTCTGTTACTTCTAGTTCTTTCTCCTGTCTTTTTGAACATGTCTCTGTCTCCAGACTATACAACATAGCTGGTCTCACCACTGTCTTGTAAACTTTCCTTTGACCTTTGTTGACACCCTTTTATCGCAAATAATTCCTGAAAATTTTCTCCATCCACTCCATCCTTCCTGGACTCCATTTTTCAACACTCCACTTTTTCCTGGACAGTGGTAGTTGAAGTTTGTACAAGTACAAAGTACTTGAAGTCCTGCACCTTTGTGACCTTTGCTCAAAGAAACAATGGAGTTCTTTCAGACCCACTCTGTACTTCTCTATCAACATCCTCAAAAGCAAATATGGCAACTGTGGTGCTCTTTCTGGGCATGAAACCATACTGCTGCTCACAGATAGTCACCTCTTGTCTAAGTCTAGCTTCTGCAAATATCTCCCAGATCTTCATTGTGTGGCTTATCAACTTAATTTCCCTGTAGTTGCTACAACTTCATCACCCTTGTTCTTAAAATTGGGCACCAGAACACTTATCCTCCATTCCTCAGGCATTTTCTCATCCTCAACTATGCCATTGAATATTTGAGTCAAAAACCTCACTGCCATCTCTCCAAGACATTTCCAAACCTCCACTGGTATGTCATCAGGTCCTACTGTCTTCCCTGTCTTCATTCTTTTCAGAGCTTTCCAGACTTCACCCTCACTAATCTTTTCCACTTCCTGGTCCACAGTTTCTATGTCCTCTACTCTTCTTTCTCATTCATTCTCTTCATTCATTAGCTCCTCAAAGTAATCCTTCCATCTTCCCGTCACGGTCTTCTCATTTGTTAGAACATTCCCATTGCTATCTTTAACAAGCCTAACCTGCTGCACATACTTTCCAGCCTAATCCCTCTATCTTGCCAATCAGTACAAGTCCTTCTTGTGCTCTTTAGTGTCCAGCCTCCCATACAACTCATTGTACACCCTCTGCTTTGCCTTAGCTACTTCCCTCTTTGCTCTACGTCCCATCTCCTTATACTGTATTCCTGTCTCCTCTCTTCAGTCCTCACTGTCATTTTTCTTCTTGGCTAATCTCTTTCTTTGTCTAGCTTCCTGCACTTCACTATTCCACCACCAGGTTTCCTTATCATCCATTCTCTGTCCAGATGACACACCAAGTACCTTCCTACCTGTCTCTCTAATTACTGTTGCTGTAGTAGCCCAGTCACTTGGAAGCTCTTTCTTACCACCCAGAGCCTTTAACAGCTCGTCTCTGAATTTCTCACAACATTCTTCCTTCTTTAGCTTCCACCATTTGGTCTTCTTCTCTGATTTTACTCTTTTTCTCTTCTTCACAACAACAGTCATTCTACACACAACCATCCGATGCTGTCTGGCCACGCTCTCCCCTGCCACAACCTTACAGTCTCCAATCTCCCTCAGGTTTCCTCTTCTACACAGAATGTAGTCGACCTGCGTACTCCTTCCTCCACTCTTATAGGTCACTCTATGTTCCTCCCTCTTTTGGAAATAGGTATTGACTATAGCCATTTCCATTCTCTTGGCAAAATCCACCACCATCTGTCCTTCCTGGTTTCTTTCCTTGACACCAAACCTACCCATCACTTCCTCATCCCCTCTGTTTCCTTCACCAACATGTCCATTCAGGTCTGCTCCAATCACCACTCTTTCCTCCCTGGGAATACTCTCTATCACTTCATCCAGATCTTTCCAAAATGTATCTTTCTCCTCCCCATCACATCCAACGGTGGAGCATAACCACTGACAACGTTTAGCATCAGATCTTCTACTTTTAACTTCAGACACATCACCCTATCTTGCTCATAAGAGGGGTGAGGGGTGGCTGAGTGGTTAGAGCAGTTGCCCTCCAATGCAAGAGCTGGGGGTTCGACTCCACCAGAAGTCACATGGCCAAGTGTCCCTTGGCAAGACACTGAACCCCTCATTGCCTCTGATGTGTCGTGTGTCACATTGTTGCATGAATGTGATCTAAAGTGCTGATTAGTCTGTTTAGAATGATTTGTTCAATTAGCTTTGTAGAGATCTAGTAGAGTGCTGTATGAATGGGTAAATGAGGGCAAAGAGTGTAGTGTAAAGCACTTTGAGTGTCTTGATAAGATAAAAAAGCGCTATGTACCGGTAAGTACAGTCCATTTACCCTTTACCTATCTGACACTATTTTCACCTCTACTACATTATTTGGCAACTCCTCTTTCAGGACCACCCCTAATCCATTTCTCTTTCTATTCACACCATGGTAAAACAGTTTAAACACTGCTCCAATGCTGTGAGCATATATATATACACGACCCTGTGTACATAATATCGTTTTCATCACATGTACCACATGCGGTGCAAATGACGATAAAGACTCTCTGACTCTGATATATAATTATGCCCCCAAGGCCTCAACCACACCAACAGAATGGCCTCATATACATACCAATGGCTGCAAAAATGCTAATTCAATGAGCCATTTGACTAACTCCCATGGGAACTATAGTTAGAATATCCGAATGGCTCACATGTGGTAGTGCTATGCAGGAGAACGTTAACTCTCATCATGCTCAAAAAGCCATTGAGAACTAATACGTTTACCTCTGGACAAGTAAAGACCTTATATATACTGTTGTCCAAGCAGGACTTCAGAACATCAAAAGACCTGATCACCTCTGTGGATCAGTGTTGACCTCAGAACAACTGAAGGCAAATTAGACATTATCTATAGGATGTGGAGAGCACAAAAGGCTGCAGGAGTTCAGACAGGTCTACAGGAGTCTGTCCATTCAAAACCTTATTGGTCATCCATGAAACTTTAAAATCAGTTCTAAAACAAACAGGGAGCTAATAAAAGGAAGCAGCATGGGGGAGACGCTGTCAGAGCACATTTTTGCTGATGAAGCTGCATGGTATGGTCTATATTTTGTAAGTTTTATTTTAAAGCTGCACCACAAGATAGAGGACAAAAACTTTCAAAAGGATGGTAAATAGATGGACTGTGCTTCTATAGCACCTTTCTATCTTAACAAGACACTAAATGCACTTTACACTACAATCTGTGCACTCATTTCATTTACCCTTTATTTATACAGGTAGGCTCATTGAGCCACGAGAACTCATTTTCAAGAGAGACCTGTTTCGGGAGCAGAAGGTGGGGGTTAAGGGCCTTGCTCAGGGGCCCAGAGTGGGGTGGAGGCAGGTTTGGGTGTTTCACCTTTTCCACCTACATTTTTTTTTTTAAATATTGTTGGTACCGGGGCTTGAACCGGCGATCTTCTGATCACAGGCCCACCGGCTCTAACCTCTGCGCCACCATCCCAATTTACCCATTCATACAGCACTCTACTAGATCTCTACAAAGATAACTGAACAAATCATTCTAAAGAAACTAATCAAAGCTTTATCACATTCATACACTGATGGAACACACATCGGAGGCAATGAGGGGTTCAATGTCTTGCCCAGGGACACCTGGACATGTGACTACTGGTGAATTCGAACCCCCAACTCCTGCATTGGAGGGCAACTGCTCTAACCACTCAACCACAGTTGTCCTTTGTAATGAGGGTGTAGTAATGTAATACTGTAGTAATGAGGGTGGTTTAGTTCTTGGCCACTGGCAGCTTTAAAAACAACAGTCTGACTCCAAGTTCTATTAAAATTAATGTTCCACACAAACAACAGAAGTACTCACAAGTAGTTTGCTAAGTTATGCTCCTGTAGGGTGTGTGTTTCAAAGCCATGTGGTACCGTGTCAAAGTAGTCATTTCCTATTCCACAGATGAAACATTTGGTCTGCAATAGAAGCAAGACACTGTTAGAAATGTTAGACACTGTTTAATCCCCACTGTTAGGGATTAAACACAGGCAATTATCAGTCTAAATATGACATAGGAAAGGATAATAGGCTGCTGTGCCACCAAATACGTCTGCTCATACAGCACACAATACTGAAGTCAGTGAACTGGTGAATCTGAAAGTCTTTTTACCTCCATGTCCTCCTTGACCTGTTCCTGTTGGTCTCTGAGTTCTCCAAAAGCATCGATTATCAAGCCTAAAATTTCACATAGCACAAGAAGGGTGTGGAAGTTAGACACAGATTAAACTAATTATGGTACAATCAGTAAAAAAAATTAAAAACACTTAAAAAAAAAATTGTAAACCTTTATTTTACCAGGAAAGAAATCCATTGAGGTTATTCATCTCTTTTACAAAGATATCCTGGCCAATGTGCAAGGTGCAAACAAGCCACTACATTTACAGCAACAGCTTTAAAAAATACCATTGAACTAAGTAAATAAAAGAAAAACACAAAGTGAAAATATTAAACATCGGACAGCTATAAGATGAAAGGTTGCTACTTACACGTTAAGTTTAGGTGTGATGTTTTTATTTATTTAAAATCTGCCTTTGTCCTTTTGTAGAAAATATATCTGATCTAGTAGTCATATCTTGAGTAGAGCCTGTAATTTCATTTCCTTTCTCTTGTATAATTACAGTATCCATTCCTTTGTCTTGTGACAACACCAACGTAACCAAAAACATGCATGCTAGGCTGCATAGGTGTTGTGTTAACTATTTTTGTAGGGGACTTGTCCCCCTCACATTTAGAAAATATTCGTTTGGACATCCGCACACATTTTCCATGAAATAGTTCACTCAGCTCTGTTTCTATGGCTTTGCGAACAAATCCATTCCACTTGATCAGTAGGAGAATACTCAAACCACTAAAACTCCACTCCAGATTTTCTTGGTTACTTACAATAACTCACCACACCGCATGCCGTGCAAGCATAAACCACGAAGTGACTCGTCTGCTTAAAACTGGAGGCGGTAACGTCAGTCCCACTGATATCTCACAATGTCTAGTTTTTGCTAAACTTTGTTCTTTTTTTTTTACTAGCCTTAGGCCATATTAAATTACTGTTAGTAGGCTAGTATAGACTGATATTCTTGGATGACAATTACAGGGAACCCTCGAGTTACGTCACCCCCGAGCTATGGCAACTCAGACTTACGATTTGCCTCTTTGAAAGAATGCCGTCGACATACGGCAAAAAAAAAAACGGACTTACGATCGAGGTACATTAGAAGTATGTAATCGAGATAGGGCAAAAAAAAAGCGTCACAATGGCAAGCGGCAAGGTGGGGGAGGGGTACAGTACCTTGACTGTTCGCGCATGACAGTGCGCATGACCATGGAGTAGGGGTGGGGCGACAATGCCGTACTATTTAAAGTGACGCGCCATTTTGACCACGTTGTTGAGTTTCGGCGAGAGAGAGAAGAGCAAATGTACGTATCGTTCATCATTTAGCATAGCATTTAGCATAGCATTTTATTAGTGACAGTTAGGAGGATTAGGTTTACCGAGAGTGTTTTTAGTAGCGACAGTTAGCATAGGTTTAGCAAGTTTTTTTTATTTATTTGCGACATTTATTTTTTGGGAGTTAAAATGGAACCCAAGAGACCGTCGAAGTCCATCTGATCCAGGTTTTTAACTTGAGAAAAACATCAGTGTCTACCTACACTTCAGTCAAAGTAAGGGAATTTTGTTTCCTATTTCTGCTGCTTCTAGCTTTTTTAGAGTTCATGGACTTCTTTTTCATGCACATGGACATGGACTGCACACAAACCCACTGGTTTCAAAAACATGATGGTTGCAACATGTTTATGATGGATGTGATTTTATGCTGATTTGACGCTGATTCATGTCAATAGCTGCTGCTGATGATGGATGGACGGATGGATGGATGTGAGTTGCTGCTGATTTGCTGCTGTTTCATATAAACAGCTGCTGCTCTTTGAGAAGTGTTCATGGTTCATGGTTGACATCATTTTGCTGATGGCTGGATGGATGGCTGGATGTGAGTTACTGCTGATTTGCTGCTGTTTGATGTTACCAGCTGCTACTCTTTGAGAAATGTTCATGGTTGGCAACATTTTGCTGATGGCTGGATGGATGGCTGGATGTGAGTTACTACTGATTTACTGCTGTTTCATGTTAACAGCTGCTGCTCTTTGAGAAGTGTTCATGGTTCATGGTTGACATCATTTTGCTGATGGCTGGATGGATGGATGGATAGATGTGAGTTGCTGCTGATTTGCTACGGTTTGATGTTAACAGCTGCTGCTCTTTGAGAAGTGTTCATGGTTTATGGTTGACATCATTTCATGATGGATGGATGGATGGATGTGAGTTGCTGCTGATTTGTTGCTGTTTGATGTGAACAGCTGCTGCTCTTTGAGAAGTATTCATGGTTCATGGTTGACATCATTTGCAGATTATGGCCGCGAACTGTTTAGGACGAGATTTGTATTTTGTATGCTTTCTCTGTGGTGAAAAATACATTACTGTACCTTTTAAAAGTTTCTGAACTGGACTGTACACTAAGGCACTTTGTTTTCATACATGTCAGTAGATTTTTTAAATTACAGTACAGATGTGTTGTGCTGAATGGCACTGTCTAACATTGCTGTACAGTACCTGTACATGCTGTTCAGGTTTTGTGTGTTTATGGATGAATGTGTGGTGTAATGTGTTAGCTAAGTGTTTGTAAATAAAGTTCTGTGCATGTTTATGGCCCAGTATGTCCGCTTGTTCAGTCTCATGCCGTTAAATGTGTGTGCGGCGCTCCGTTAGTGGTATAGCCACGACCTACGTCAGAAATGCGGACCTACGATCGGCACGTGTTTTTGGTCCGCGAGTTACGGCAAAATCGACCTAAGTCTCATCCTTAGGTCCAGAACCCTGACGTAATTCGAGGGTTCCCTGTAATTGTTTGCCATATCTGATCCCTCCCCAGACACGATGGACATTAGCAGATTCTTTACAAAGAAGCAACACAGTTAGTGAAGTAGAAGAGACGCAGAGCTCTGCTGCCAGATACGTGCTCTATTCACACAAGTAGAGGTGTTGGTCAGGCTACTTCTTGTTGTGCCGTGCTCTTCAGTTGAGGCTGAAAGAAGTTTTAATGCTTCAAGAAGTCTTAAGACATGGCTTCCCTCCTCCATGAAACAGCAAAGTTTGAACAATCTAGCTGTCTGACACATACACCAAGCTAGACTTGATCAGGTGGACATGAGGGAGACTTGCCAGTCTTTTATGTCTGTAAATGACAGAGGGCAGCACATTTTTGAATGCTTTGTCTAATTTGAGCAGGAAGAACTTTTGTCTCATCTTTACACTAAGATTTACAAAGTTCATCTGTGTTATAGAGAATATCTTGAAGGAGAATTATGGTGCTAAATAGAAAGAACTCAAGTAACACAAGTTACAGTATCTGGAAAGTAAAATTGGAAAAATCAGTGTATGGAGAAGGAATAGTGGAAAGGAAAACAATGGGATAATAGAGATGGGCATTATTCCAAGTGGATTTTAAAGAAAGGGGAATTAAAGTTATGAAGTGGTAGAAATTGTGGTGGCACCAAGGTAGAAAGGAACCTATGCACCAATTTTGTTTTAATAATTGCATGCTGGTTGACAAAACTGACTAAAATATTTGTGTGTGTGTGTTGCTATTGCTTGGCACAGTGTACCTTTGTGTTGTGAAGGCTGCATGATGCCCTGTCACTTTTTGTTGTGAGAAAGTCTATCACTAAATTATAATTAACTCTTGGTGGTTATTAAAATTACACCTGTTCATTTAGTAAAGTTAATATTCATATTTTTAAACATGCAGTTCAGCAACACCATTGCTTAGCACAATGGCATGTTGTGTTACAGATAAAACTAAATAAAAATAAACAAAATAAAAGTGAATGCACCCCTAAAGTCATTGTTTGTGATGAATTGTCACATTAATTTCATTATCTTAGCCACAAGAGTGAGCTTAAAAACAGGATGATATATGGACCAGTTGAATGAAGAATCTGTCATTCATTCATTCAACCTTTATTTAGTCAGGTAAATCTTTTGAACCTCATGGGCTCATTTACGAAAGCGACCTGCTAAAACTAAAGAACAATGAACAGCAGTGGTAGAATTTCCTTAAACAATAAACAATAAACAAACAAACAATAAACAATAGAAAACAAAAGAGAGAAAAAAACAAAAGAAAGTTTTTTTTTTTTAACAAAGTATCAAAAAACTAGCAAAACATTATAAGGTAGACGTATAAAATCAAAGACAGGAACAAATCTGCATTGGTTTTTGCCAGGATTCCAACAGATTCTGAAAACCATTTAGAGAAGTCAAGGTCGAGAGCTTCAGATCTTTTTGTAAGATATTCCATGAAGCAGGAGCGGAGTAGGAGAAGGCCCTTTTTCCAAGTTCAGTCCTCACTGACGGAACACTGCAGGTAATCATGTCCTGAGAGCGCACACTGTAGCTGCACTCACGCAAAGACATGTAGGAGGAGATGTATGAGGGCAGCAGACCAAGAAGTGATTTAAAGATGAAAATGTACCAGTGGAAGAGTCTGCGTGAGGTTAATGATGTCCAGTTAACCAGTGAATACAGGGTGCAGTGGTGGGTACGATAATCACAACCAGTTATGAATCTTAGTGCACCATGATAGACAACATCCAACATCCGCAGGGTGCTTGTAGGAGCATTCATGTAGAGAATGTCACCGTAATCAATGGAGGGAAGGAAAGTCACAGACACAAGGCGTTTCCTGACATTCAGTGATAGACATGATCTGTTTCTGAAAAAGAAACCCAGTTTAACTTTCAGTTTCTTCACTAGGTTTTCCACGTGGAGTTTAAAAGAGAGATGTGAATCAATCAGGATACCCAGATATTTATAGGAATCAACAAACTCAATAGGGACACCATTTGAAGATAAAATCAGAGGAGGATCTGCTGGAACCGCCTTCCTATTTGAAAAAAACATCCCTTTTGTTTTATCAGCATTTAGGACAAGTTTGAGACGGAACAAATCTGACTGGATGATGTCAAAAGCGGATTGCAGTAACTGGAAAGCCTTAGCAACTGTTTTAGCTCGGCAGTAAACAACTGTATCATCAGCATAGAAATGTAAGGATGCATCAGGGATGCAGTGACCTACATTAGCTATGTAGATTGTAAAGAGAGTGGGTCCTAAAACTGAGCCTTGTGGTACACCATTTTTAACTGTTAAATAGCTGGAAGAAGTACCGTTATGTTGAACACATTGCCTCCGATTGGAAAGATAGTTAGAAAACCAACCGATGGTGTGATCAGAGAAACCGATTTCTGAGAGCTTATGACACAGGATGTTATGATCCACAGTGTCAAAAGCTTTAGACAGGTCTAAGAAAAGTGCAGCACAATAGTCCTTAGCATCCAATGCTTCAACAACATCATTCAGAACCTTCAGAGAAGCAGAGGTTAGAGATCGGTCGATAATTGTTCAGTGAGGTGGGGTCACGTCCCTTCAGCAAAGGAAGAACAAATGCTGTTTTCCAAGCATCCGGAATGGTGTTTTGGCTTATGGACAGATTAAAGATGTGGGTCACAGGGACTGTGTCAACTGTCAAACTGTCAAAATAGTGACTTAATCAAGTGTTTACATCTGTAGGTAAATGTAGATGTTTAGAAATCCATTAAAATACACCAGAATGTAGGAAATGGCATCTACTTTATTCAGAATTTTCTGGGGAAGGACAACCAAGCCCACCACCATTGTGTCCTCCCACAACATTAAAAAGGCTTCTGCTGCCCCTGCTAGGCTGCGTTCAGGTCCAGGCCTTCCATGTAAAATAGATGTGTGATCTCAATGGGATTTGCTTGGTTAAAAAAAGATCAATCAATCAATAGATAAATAAATTATGTATATGGAACTTACCCTGGATGATTGCCAGCAGGATTACAATGACAAAGAAGAAGAATGTGATGTCAAAGATGATGCGGTAGATTTCGTACTCGTCACCTGCAGGGTCCTCTATCTGATCGCCAATCCCTCCACCTGCTCGTACACCAACATACATGTGGAACATGTAGCACTGGAGGAAAGAGTGACATAAATACAAAACTCAGCAAGACAGAGGAAACAGCCTGGACAATTAGAGTATTTTACTTCCAGGTGGAGGGTCAGTGGTTTGATCCTGAGTTCCACAGACTTACTGGTTTATGAGTGTATGAATAATCCATCAAGGATCAAATTATAGAGCTGTAAAACCTGAAAAGCCCTTTGCCAAACCTAGATAAGGTTAAATTATGTTATAACGGCAGATCATTCAACAATGATAGTTACATCATACAAGAGGCATGGTGGTTATATTCCTGAGGGTGTGGATTTGAACCCAGGATGCATAAAGAAGGGCGTTTGGTGTTAACCATTTGCTAAATCTGTGAAAGTTTGCTCACTGTGACAACCCCAGCTAAAGGAAGGAGTGGAGACAATCAGATCACACAGATGAGATACACCCGCCTTTTACAGTTACTAATATGCTGCTCAAAGTCTGTATGTGATGTATTGTGTTCAAGCAATATTCCTGTTTATTTCCACTTCTTTAACATCTATCCATCCATCCATCCATCCATTTTCTTCCGCTTATCCGGGGTCGGGTCGCGGGGGTAGCAGCCCAAGTAGGGAGGCCCAGACTTCCCTCTCCCCAGCCACTTGAAGCAGCTCCTCTGGGGGAATCCCAAGGCGTTCCCAGGCCAGCCGAGAAACATAGTCCCTCCAGCGTGTCCTGGGTCTTCCTCTGGGTCTCC
>JBBPBX010033247.1:0-21092 GCA_038048925.1 Garcialebias charrua | reverse complement strand
GTTATTCCATTACAAACGCCATGTTTGTATATAAGGGTGTCTATGAGTGCACATCACAGTGCACATCACACCAGGAGACCTTAGGCTACAAACTGATGATTGACTTATAGTCGTGTCATCTGATCTGCGGCCCTATGTCATAGACCTTCAGGTGAAGAGATGAGCTGAACTGTCAAATGATCACCACCTGGTGGTGAGTTGGATCAGATGGCAGGGAAAGATGCCGGACAGAACTGGTAGACTCATATGTGTAGTGAGGGTTTGCTGGGAATTCCTGGCAGAAGAACTTGTCAGAAAGATCTTACACTCACACCTCCAGGAGAGCTTCAACCACATCCCAACTGAGGGCAGGGACATTGAGTCTGAGTGGGCAATATTCTATGACACCATGGTTGAGGCAGCTGCCTTGAACTGTGGCTGCAAGCCTGTCAGTGCCTTTTGCGGTGGTCATCCTCAAACTCAGTGGTGGACACCCTGGGTTAGGGAGACTCAAAAAGGAAAGCTGTAAAAGGATTCTTATCGGGGCTGGTTGGCTGGTTGGATTCCAGCTGAGAAGTATTGGCATGCAAAGCAGGCTGCAGTTGGCTGTCTTTTACTGAGGAAAAGGCTTTGCTGTGGCAGGAGTTCAGTGAAGCCATAGCTAGAGACTCAATTACCTCAGAAGAGATTTGGGCAAACCATTAGGCGGTTTCACTTTACCAAAACTGTGTTTATTTAAAGCTGAGTCGGAGGACTTTGAGGTTGGTCTGTCTATAAGTGGGGCTGAGGTCACCGAGGTAGTTAAAAAGCTCCTGTCAGGTTCCTCTGGTGTTAGAACCACGTGCAGGCGAGTGAACGAGGCAGGAGTTGTAAAATAATAATAATTTATTTTAAACAACAAACCAAGAACGGCAGCACGGTGGCACAACTGGTAGAGCTGCTGCCTCTCAGCGAGAAGGTTGCCGGTTCAAATCCCGGTCCGGGGCCTTTCTGGGTGGAGTTTGCATGTTCTCCCCGTGCATGCGTGGGTTTCCTCCGGGTACTCCGGTTTCCTCCCACAGACCAAAAAACATGCTTGTTAGGCTGATTGGTGACTCTAAATTGACCCTAGGTGTGAGTGTGAGAGTGGATGGTTGTTTGGGTGTGAGTGAGACAGGTCCCTCTTGTAAATGAGTCCCCGTGACTCAACGAGGCTAGCCTGTATAAATAAAGGTTGAATGAAAGAAGCTGTCAGGGCAGCAAAGAACTCACTCTGGCAAAACTGGAGCAGAAAACAGGTGAGGACATCAGAGTGGTGAGGAGAGGACTGAATTGTCTGTGTGAACAGAACAATGACCGGACAAACAGTGGAGGAGAGGAAGGCTTTTTATAAGGCAGAAAGAGAGTGGGTAATGAATTCAGCTTGGCTGGTGGCTGATGAGACAGGTGTGAATGATTAAGGCTGAGGGCTTGAGCACAGAGAGACAGACTGAGGAGTGAGTGGGAAATGACAGAGAATGAATGAGATACACAGAAAAGAGAAATCACAAAGCTTAGAATAACAAAAGTATGACAGGAGGGGAAAACACAAAGAAACAAAGAAACACAGACAGGGACAGAGCCTGACAGCTCCAAGGTGCCAGGGCTCCAGGGGTGGATGAAATCCTCTCTGAGTTCTTCAAGGCTCTGGATGTTACAAAGCTGTCTGGGTTGGCAAGCCTTTTCAACATTGCGTGGCCATCCAAGTCAGTGCTACTGGATTGGCAGACTTGGGTGGTGGTTCTCATCTTCAAAATGGGGGGCTAGAGCAGTGGCTCCCAACCTATTTTCCTCAAAGACCCCCCTTCTTACTTCCTAGCCGATCTGAGATCCCCCAATCCCTCGCTACTCCCCTCTCCCATAAGACTCTTTAAAGGTGAAGTCTGCAGTTTCTGTAGAACATCAGCACTTAGAAAAAATTTCAACAAGCAAAGCATTCTGATCCCTCCCCCTCAGAGCCATATATGGCTCTGCCCCCTTGTGGTCTGTTGAAATTCAAATTCAAGCTCTGTTTTTATTGGCTGATTCAAATTCAAGCTCGGTTTTTATTGGCTGGTTACAAACTTTGTTTTTATTGGCTGGAAAATGGCGGGTCACTTTTTCTTTTTAGAAATGCTTATTTACCACCTGGAGAAGCAAGGGGACAATATTTTTTTTTAGTTTTTTTCAGAGATTACCTCTCTAACATCAATCTAGTGACAGAGTGAAGAAATATGTTAAAAATATATTGTTAGAAAAGTTACATATAGCAGCTTTAAAATGTATCTCATTATCAAAGTGATAAAATAATAAAGTAATTATTTTATAAATATTATAAGCAATATTACAAGTAATAGTAATATAAGTAAATATAGAATAAAGTCAATAAAAGAAAAAGTAAATAGTTACAAACTTTTATTTGGAAAAGGTATAAACTGGTAGTTGTGCAACAGAAATAACTACAAGAACATTGTTTTGAGAATTACTCAAATAACTTCTTTAAAATCTAACAACAGAGCAATTTTAAAAACAGTCTTAAGAAAAAAAAACAGTCTTAAAAAAATTAAAATTGTAGATTTTTCAAGATATCAAACTCTGGACATGAACACAAAGCTCTAAGAAAAACAAAGACTAAAGTGTGTATGCACAAATTACCTGCATGCATACCTGCATGCATACATATATGTATGTACTCATACATACACATGCATAATTATGTATAACACAACAGAAAAAAAGAGTTAAAACGGCAGAAGGCTTTTTACCTGAAAGTTGTATTGACTTGAATTGGATTTATTTGTAAATTTAATATATGTCTTATCTGTGATAGATAGCTTTTTGAGACATCTCGGTTTGGCAAAATATTTAATTCTGATCTGAATAAAGAGGTAATGACTAACCAAGACCAAAGTTTATTCCTGCCACCTTAAAACAACTTTAATGACAAAAAAAATAATTACAGATGGCACAGCAGGCTGGAAAATATAATTAAAACAGCTAAGTTTGTGTAAAAACAAGATATATCTACTGTATATCTTTGTATCTAAAATGTACGAGTGTGAGTTTATACACTGTGCATATTATTAAAACAGAAACCCAGCAATAACTTCAAATGACCAGTACATTGTGTCTCTGTCAGTGTGTTGGTCACCCTGGGCTTGATGTTTGTGACCAGGGTTTGATGTTTGTGACCAGGGTTTGATGTTTCTGACCAGGGTTTGATGTTTCTGACCAGGGTTTGATGTTTCTGACCAGGGTTTGATGTTTCTGACCAGGGTTTGATGTTTCTGACCAGGGTTTGATGTTTCTGACCAGGGTTTGATGTTTCTGACCAGGGTTTGATGTTTCTGACCAGGGTTTGATGTTTCTGACCAGGGTTTGATGTTTCTGACCAGGGTTTGATGTTTCTGACCAGGGTTTGATGTTTCTGACCAGGGTTTGATGTTTCTGACCAGGGTTTGATGTTTCTGACCAGGGTTTGATGTTTCTGACCAGGGTTTGATGTTTCTGACCAGGGTTTGATGTTTCTGACCAGGGTTTGATGTTTCTGACCAGGGTTTGATGTTTCTGACCAGGGTTTGATGTTTCTGACCAGGGTTTGATGTTTCTGACCAGGGTTTGATGTTTCTGACCAGGGTTTGATGTTTCTGACCAGGGTTTGATGTTTCTGACCAGGGTTTGATGTTTGACCAGGGTTTGATGTTTGTGACCAGGGTTTGATGTTTGTGACCAGGGTTTGATGTTTGTGACCAGGGTTTGATGTTTGACCAGGGTTTGATGTTTGTGACCAGGGTTTGATGTTTGTGACCAGGGTTTGATGTTTGTGACCAGGGTTTGATGTTTGTGACCAGGGTTTGATGTTTGTGACCAGGGTTTGATGTTTGTGACCAGGGTTTGATGTTTGTGACCAGGGTTTGATGTTTGTGACCAGGGTTTGATGTTTGTGACCAGGGTTTGATGTTTGTGACCAGGGTTTGATGTTTGTGACCAGGGTTTGATGTTTGTGACCAGGGTTTGATGTTTGTGACCAGGGTTTGATGTTTGTGACCAGGGTTTGATGTTTGTGACCAGGGTTTGATGTTTGTGACCAGGGTTTGATGTTTGTGACCAGGGTTTGATGTTTGTGACCAGGGTTTGATGTTTGTGACCAGGGTTTGATGTTTGTGACCAGGGTTTGATGTTTGTGACCAGGGTTTGATGTTTGTGACCAGGGTTTGATGTTTGTGACCAGGGTTTGATGTTTGTGACCAGGGTTTGATGTTTGTGACCAGGGTTTGATGTTTGTGACCAGGGTTTGATGTTTGTGACCAGGGTTTGATGTTTGTGACCAGGGTTTGATGTTTGTGACCAGGGTTTGATGTTTGTGACCAGGGTTTGATGTTTGTGACCAGGGTTTGATGTTTGTGACCAGGGTTTGATGTTTGTGACCAGGGTTTGATGTTTGTGACCAGGGTTTGATGTTTCTGACCAGGGTTTGATGTTTCTGACCAGGGTTTGATGTTTCTGACCAGGGTTTGATGTTTGTGACCAGGGTTTGATGTTTGTGACCAGGGTTTGATGTTTCTGACCAGGGTTTGATGTTTCTGACCAGGGTTTGATGTTTGTGACCAGGGTTTGATGTTTGTGACCAGGGTTTGATGTTTGTGACCAGGGTTTGATGTTTGTGACCAGGGTTTGATGTTTCTGACCAGGGTTTGATGTTTCTGACCAGGGTTTGATGTTTCTGACCAGGGTTTGATGTTTGTGACCAGGGTTTGATGTTTGTGACCAGGGTTTGATGTTTGTGACCAGGGTTTGATGTTTGTGACCAGGGTTTGATGTTTGTGACCAGGGTTTGATGTTTGTGACCAGGGTTTGATGTTTCTGACCAGGGTTTGATGTTTCTGACCAGGGTTTGATGTTTCTGACCAGGGTTTGATGTTTCTGACCAGGGTTTGATGTTTGTGACCAGGGTTTGATGTTTGTGACCAGGGTTTGATGTTTGTGACCAGGGTTTGATGTTTGTGACCAGGGTTTGATGTTTGTGACCAGGGTTTGATGTTTGTGACCAGGGTTTGATGTTTGTGACCAGGGTTTGATGTTTGTGACCAGGGTTTGATGTTTGTGACCAGGGTTTGATGTTTGTGACCAGGGTTTGATGTTTCTGACCAGGGTTTGATGTTTCTGACCAGGGTTTGATGTTTCTGACCAGGGTTTGATGTTTGTGACCAGGGTTTGATGTCAGGTGTTTGTCACAGACAACCTGAAGTCTTGATAGACATCAAGTCTGTTGCAGCTTTTGTTTTTACTGACACAAGAGGCTGAAGGCTGCCTCAGACAGGAAGTAGTGCTGAATGGAAGAATAACCCTCATCAGTGTGTTTGGACAGTCTGGGTGCAAGGACTTGTCCTTTGGCAGTCCAAAACTTTTTGCATCCATTTTCTTGAAATTATTTTTTGGATACAGAATCAACTTGTAGGTCACAAAGTTCATCTTCACAGCCAAAGAGACATGTGCGGCCAGAGATTAGCAAATAAATATATAAATCCATCCATCCTCAGCCGCTTCTTTCTTTTCGGGTCAGGGGTAGCTGGTGTCCATGTCCAGCAGTCACTGTGTGAGAGGCGGGGGACATCCTGGACAGGTCGCAAATCCGTTTCTAACAGGTGGTTCAGCAGACGTGCGTGCGCAGCCGGTGACAGGTCCATCTGAGTTTAACGTGACGTGTTTTAATAACCGGCCGGTCGGACCTGCCTCCTCCTCAAAAAGTAGGTTAACACAATTTTACATTGTGCCTTTTTATTTAGTTTTCTTTGTGCTATGATTCATAAAACCACATCAAAGCCTGTAAATGGCCAGGACCACACTAAGCACATGGCCCGGCTCGGATTCGGGTCGGGCTCCGAGTTCGGGTTATAAATGACAGCTTTGTGGTTACTTTTATGTTGTATATTTAATAAAATGTGAGCTTAACTAAGAGCAACAAAATTTCCTACCTCTTCTCACTTAGGCAGCGAAAGCTGAGAGCGGGTCTGATGCCCTTAAAGTGACAGTACAGATTTTAGTTTTTAATATAATACTGTACGTTAAAGAAAACTTTTAAAACATAACCAAAATGAGGGTTATTCAGTCTTGATCAGGATTTGGTGACATCCATCCATCCATCCATCCATCTTCTTCCGCTTATCCGGGGTCGGGTCGCGGGGGTAGCAGCCTAAGTAGGGAGGCCCAGACTTCCCTCTCCCCAGCCACTTGGAGCAGCTCCTCCGGGGGAATCCCAAGGCGTTCCCAGGCCAGCCGAGAAACATAGTCCCTCCAGCGCGTCCTGGGTCTTCCTCTGGGTCTCCTCCCGGTGGGACGTGCCCGGAACACCTCACCAGGGAGGCGTCCAGGAGGCATCCTAACCAGATGCCCGAGCCACCTCAACTGGCTCCTCTCGATGTGGAGAAGCAGCGGCTCTACTCCGAGTCCCTCCCGGATGACTGAGCTTCTCACCCTATCTCTAAGGGAGAGTCCAGCCACCCTGCGGAGAAAACTCATTTCAGCCGCTTGTATCCGAGATCTTGTTCTTTCGGTCATAACCCAAAGCTCATGACCATAGATGAGGGTGGGAACGTAGATCGATCGGTAAATTGAGAGCTTTGCCTTTTGACTCAGCTCTCTCTTCACCACGACAGACCGGTACAGCGCCCGCTTCACTGCGGACGCTGCACCTATCCGCCTATCGATCTCACGCTCCAGTTTTCCCTCATTCGTGAACAAGATCCCGAGATACTTAAACTCCTCCACTTGGGGCAGGACCTCCTCCCCGACCCGGAGAGGGCATGCTACCCTTTTCCGGCTCAAGACCATGGCCTCGGATTTGGAGGAACTGATCCTCATCCCGGCCGCATCACACTCGGCTGCAAACCGCTCCAGTGAAAGTTGTAAATCACGAACTGATGAAGCCAATAGGACCACATCATCTGCAAAAAACAGAGAAGCGATTCTAAGGTCACCAAAACGGATCCTCTCAACACCTTGGCTGCGCCTAGAAATTCTGTCCATAAAAGTTATGAACAGAATTGGTGACATTTCAAGCATAATTAAAAACAAAAGCATATTTTCTAAAGTTGTTACATGGACAAATGGATATTTTTACAACCTCTAACCTCGAAGCAGGCAAAATATGCGACCCCCACTGTGCTCTCTGGCACTCCCCCGTGAGGGTCTGGCCCCACAGGTTGGGAAACACTGGGCTAGAGGATGTGTTCCAATTATAAGGGCAACACTCTACTTAACCTCCGCAGTAAGGTGTTTTCAGGGGTACATCAGAAGTTAGTACGATCTAAAGTCGAACCTCAGATTCAGGAGCAATAATGTAAGTTTCATCCTGGCTGTGGAATATTTTACCAGCTCTCTCTGACTTGAATCCTGGAGGTGTCATGGGAGATTTTCCATATAGTCTAAATGTATTTTGTGGACATGGAGAAGGCATTCAACCATGTTCCTCAAGGTTCATTTCAGGGAGTTCTGTGCGAGTATTTGCAGATGATGTCGTCCTGTTGGCGTCATCACCTGGTGATATTCAGCTCTCACTGGAGCGGTTTGCAGTCGAGTGTGAAGTGGCTGGGATGAGGCTCAACACCTCCAAATTTGAGGCCATGGTTGGTAAAGGGCATATTGCCATCTCCACGTTGAGAGTGAGGTTCTGTCTCATGTGGAGCAGTTCAACTATCTTGGGGTTCATGACTGAGGAAAGAATGGAGCTAGAGAATGGAGATTGACAGATGTATCAGTGGAGCATCAGCAGTACTGATGACTCTGTGCCAGTCCATTGTGGTAAAGAGAGAGCTGAGCAGTAAAGAGAAGCTCTCTGTTTACCAGTCGATCTACGGTCCTACAATCACCTATGGCCAAAAACCTTGCGTAGTGACCAAAGTAACGAGATCTAGGATACATGAAGTTGAAATGAGTTTTCTCTGCAGAGTAGCTGGATTTTCACTTAGATATAGTTTAGTTATCAGGGACAGATTCAGAGTAGAGTCACTGCTCCTCCACATCGAGAAGAGCCAGTTGAGGTAGTTTGGGCATCTGGCAAGGATGCTCCCTGCGCACCTCCCTAGGGAGGTCCTTCCATGTATTTCCAACTGGAATGAGGGCCGTGGGGAAACCCAGGACAAGCTGGACAGACCATGTCTCTCGGCTTGTCTGGGAATACCTTGGGGTCTTTCAAAAAAAGCTAGAAGAGGTGATGGGGGAAAGCTGATGCCCCCACATTCCAACTTCAGAACATGGGGAAGACAATGGATGGAAAGATGGATGGATGGATGGATGGATGGATGGAGGTGTTGATCAACCTGTTGACACTCAAAATATGTGTTAGGGATTAATCTAAGCCTGTCTGACATAAATGTATACTGTATGTCAATACTGTATACATAAAACTGGCTGTTGATCTTTGATCTTAGCTGATATCATTATTGATTTTACCTGATTTTATCACNAGTCATTTAGCTGGGGCAGCCATCTTGAATCAAGTTGACTTTAAAAGTTAATTAGTTGTAGATGTTCATCCAATGATTACATTTTGCAAGTTTCATTAAATTTGATCTGGTGGTTCATGAAATATCATGGTCCCAGATAGACACACAAACATACACAGACAGGAGCAAAAACCTGATCATTCTAGCTTTTATCAGTAGTTTTCAGTGCTGAGAGAAAGACGAGGGCTGAGGTTGAAGTCATTTCCATAGCTGACCGCTTTTACCAATCCATCCCTTCATCTTTGTAGAGTCTGTCATCTTCCTGCTTCACACACAAGACTTATGTGCCCCCATTGAGCCTTATTAGGAAATGGAGCGTGGTCTGAGTGACTGACTACAGGGGATTAATGTGTGTCCAAAAACTTCTGGGTGACAGAAGACTCCATTCCAGTTTAGAAACCCGTAAAGACAAAGTCCTTATATAGTCCCCTTTTGAAGAAATACCTCTTCACCTCAGTTACCCCATTGTAATAAATTCTGTTTTAAAATAAAGCTTTCATTAAGACAAATGTCACAGGTTAATAGCATAAAACATTTTAATATAATATGCGCAGTTGTTTCTGAAAATATACATATGTTTGAGAAAGAAAGTGGAAAAAGGGTTCAACATGAACTTGCATGTGAAGCCTGTCCAGACTGGAAGCTCTGACCCACACGACTTTGTCCTTAAATGGACCTGCTGAAGTCTCTTTGAAAACATCCTGAACAAGAAATTAAGTCAGGCACGACTTTACTAATTATTAGCTTCAAGTCACAGCACAGAATCAAAACTACACATTGGGCTTCTATTTTCCACTACTCACATGGAGAACAGAGCTGATAGAACAAGGAAGGAATGAAAAAAAAAAACAAGAACCAAACACAACAGGTATAAGTCAATAAATTAAGGATTAAACACAGGTGTAACATGAAGGGACTGAATAAACTGAAGATGCACAATTGCCTAAATAAAAAAAATCAGGACTAAAATATGTATATGATAAAAACATTAATAGAAAACGTATAAACCGAAAGATTGGTAAAACAAAAACACAGAATACTACATAGACGGAAGTTAAAATAAAATAAAAATAGGTATTATTTTCCAAAAAAATAATTGTAAAAAGTTAAAACAAAAAAACATACTTTGTACCTGCATGAATGAATTGAGAATATTAAAAAGTATGTTTAAAAACATAAACTCTTTAAGACATTCTCCAGTTTAGAATGCCATTCTCTGACCTGAGATCATATACTTTGTACATACACACACACACACACACACACACACACACACACACACACACACACACACACACACACACACACACACATTCTTGTACTCCCCACATAGTGAGGACCAAGTAAAAACACCAGCAGAGTGAGGACCACTAGTTCTGAATGACTTAGAAAGAGTGTGAGAGCAATTTTGGACACTAGATGTCACCCACCCACTAAACACTCCCTCAGACATTGCAGAACAGCAACATTTTGAAAAAAGATTTTGACCATCAAATTGAGGACCGATAGGTGTGTGAAAAAAGGTATTTAACCATCCAAGTGGGGACCGTTTAGTGTGTGAATGCCTATTATGCTCTAACCTTCTGTTCTACTACTTTAAAGATCAGTTTTAGTTTTGTTAGGTTTGGTTTATTTTCACATTAGCTATTTTAACATGTTTTCTGCATTTTTTTAACCAATTGTTAACCAATTTAACATTTGTTAAACTATTTTTGGTTGCTTACATCTCTTTTAAAACCTATGGAACACTTTAAAGGGTAATTTAGCCTTTTGTAGTTTCTGTTTTTAGCCAGTTAAACTATTTGTTTAAGCATTTTAAACTTATGTACACCATTTTAAACATGTACTTTCTTTGAGTGAGTTATAATTACTTCGTTTGTTTAGCTATTTTAAATATTTTCTTTATTTTTCAAGTAACTGGTAACCAATTTAACGTTTGTTAAACAAATTTTAGCTTCCCTACAGCACTCCTTTAGATTATTTTTTAACAATTTAAAGGGCCATATCATCTTTTAAAGCTTCAGGTTAGCTTTTTTTTGGCTTGTTCAACCATTTATTTTTTCTCAAATATCCATCCATCCATCCATTTTCTTCCGCTTATCCGGGGTCGGGTCGCGGGGGTAGCAGCCTAAGTAGGGAGGCCCAGACTTCCCTCTCTCCAGCCACTTGGAGCAGCTCCTCTGGGGGAATCCCAAGGCATTCCCAGGCCAGCCGAGAAACATAGTCCCTCCAGCGTATCCTGGGTCTTCCTCTGGGTCTCCTCCCGGTGGGACATGCCCGGAACACCTCACCAGGGAGGCGTCCAGGAGGCATCCTAACCAGATGCCCGAGCCACCTCAACTGGCTCCTCTCGATGTGGAGAAGCAGCGGCTCTACTCCGAGTCCCTCCCGGATGACTGAGCTTCTCACCCTATCTCTAAGGGAGAGTCCAGCCACCCTGCGGAGAAAACTCATTTCAGCCGCTTGTATCCGAGATCTTGTTCTTTCGGTCATAACCCAAAGCTCATGACCATAGATGAGGGTGGGAACGTAGATCGATCGGTAAATTGAGAGCTTTGCCTTTTGACTCAGCTCTCTCTTCACCACGACAGACCGGTACAGCGCCCGCTTCACTGCGGACGCTGCACCTATCCGCCTATCGATCTCACGCTCCAGTTTTCCCTCATTCGTGAACAAGATCCCGAGATACTTAAACTCCTCCACTTGGGTAAGGACCTCCTCCCCGACCCGGAGAGGGCACGCTACCCTTTTCCGGCTCAAGACCATGGCCTCGGATTTGGAGGAACTGATCCTCATCCCGGCCGCATCACATTCAGCTGCAAACCGCTCCAGCGAAAGCTGTAGATCACGAGCTGATGAAGCCAATAGGACCACATCATCTGCAAAAAACAGAGAAGCGATTCTAAGGCCACCAAAACGGATCCTCTCAACACCTTGGCTGCGCCTAGAAATTCTGTCCATAAAAGTTATAAACAGAATTGGTTTTTTTCTCAAATATATACAGATCAATTACACCGCCTGGATAGAGTGAATATAATTGTAATTGGATGAGAAGCATAAATATATATCATTCTACCTTTCTATTGGTTTGTAAGATCCATCACACCTGAACATGACAAAAATCACATCACACTAGAGGAGGACATGTCGAATGTACGTAGTCTAGTATGAAGATGAACGTGGCAGAGATATACCAGTATATATAGCAGAAACAGGTAGATCAGTGCATAAACATTAACATTTTAATATAACATTATAGTCATTGTGGACTTTAGAAAAGTGTTTTTGGAAGAAGTCCTCTCCCAAATTTTATTTTGGAAATTGCAATAGCTCACTTTTACTCAATATTTTACTTTTAATACTTAAGTATATTTTATATGAGAAATTTACTTTTGATACTTAAGTACAGTAAATGTACGGTACTTTATGACTTTAAGTCAAGTAATACTCTTAAAGTAAAATTTACTTTGGTAAAAGTTAGATAGTTGAACTTTTACACAAGTAACACTTTGAGATATTTTATACAACACTGACTATAAGTGAAGCTCACTTTTCACAATTTATAATCAATCTCACACAACACTATACTTTAAAAATTAAAGGTAGCTTAAGTTCATGTTTTTCATTACACCTGATGATAAAACATTTTCTACTAAGAGTAGATTAGATTGCACTTTGAACAGATTTTTTATTTAGACACAGGCATTAAATCTTTCTGTAAACAGTGAATAACATCAACAGAGCCTTTGCACATATCTGTATAATGAAATAATTCTAAATTGAAAATAAAAACTGGAATGTGTCAGTGAAAAAAGAGGCCTTTTTAAAAATAAAAATATAAGATTTGCCACTGATAAAAATGGGCCTCTTCATTAAAAAGTAAAATTGTCCCAGTGACAAATAGGGCTCGTCCCTAAATAAAGAGAACTGTCCATACCCTTACCAAAAAGAAGTATACTTTAAGTATATGTTGTTAAGTATACTTAAGTATATAAAGTATATGTCTCTAAGTGTACTTTTAAGTATACTCACAGTTTACTTGCAATATACTTTTTTGCGACTAAATTGGCCCATCTTAAGTTTATTGTAGTATACTTAAAGTATACTAGTAGTACACTTTTTATTAGACTTCCAATGTACTTATAGTGTACTTCAAGTTCATATTTTAGTTTATTGAAGTATACTTAAAGTATACTAGTAGTACACTTTTTATTAGACTTCCAATGTACTTATAGTGTACTTCAAGTTCATATTTTAGTTTATTGAAGTATACTTAAAGTATACAACTAGTACACTTTTTCATATGCTCCCAATGCACTTGCTATTTACTTCTAGTTTACAGTTTATTTTATCATTTAAGTTAAATTTTTGAATTTCTAAAACTAATACCGTGTTGTCATTGTAATTGTTAGGTTACACTTGTAAGTTTGCTTAACAATACTTGCACAATACTATTTATATGCTAAAAATTATTTTTTAAAGTATTCTGAAAGATATGTTTACAAAGTCATAAAACAAGGTCTTGAGAACTTCAATATTTTTATATAAAATTAAGGTGCAGCTCAAAAACCGTTTACAAAACAGCAGCATTTAAAATGAATCCCTTCCAAGTTTTAAAAATTGAAAAGGAAAAGGTGCACATTTGCATTTCAAGGTGTAAACATAAAGTCCAGGGGCCTCATGTATCAACGGTGCGTACGCACAAATACCTTGCGTACGCCATTTTCCACGCAAAACTCCGTATGTATCAAAACAGAATTGAACGTGGAAATGTACGCAGCCCCACGGCAACTCCCAAGGCTGGCGTACGCACGTTTCTGTGGTTTTGGTTCCATTGGCGACACTTACAAGTGATTCTGAGAAACTGTTCATGATGTGAAAATAATTATTATTCCCACCAAACACACATGATTAACAATTATTACATCAACATGGACGCAATTAGATGAGTGGATACAAAAGCATGCGCAAAATATTGGCAACAATATTGACAACAATGGTCTTATGAGTTCTCAAGGTTGTTGGTGCCTGTCATGGTGGCAACCCTCAAACCCGGTGGTGGACACCGGCGGTGAGGGATGCTGTCAGGCTGAAGAAGGAGTCCTATTGGGCCTTTTTGGCCTGTGGGACCCCGGAAGCAGCAGATAGGTGCCAACAGTCCAAGCGGCATGCGGCTCGGGTTGTTGCTGAGGCAAAAATTCGGGCGTGGGAGGAGTTCGGAGAGGCCATGGAGAATGACTTCCGTATGGCTTCGAGGCGATTCTGGTCCACCATCCGGCGTCTCAGGGGGGGGAAGCGGTACACGACCAACACCATTTATGGTAGGGATGGCGTGCTGTTGACCTCAACTCGGGATGTTGTGAGTCGGTGGGTGGAGTAGTTCGAAGACCTCCTCAATCCTACTGGCATGTCTTCCACTGAAAAGGGTAGAGTGCCTTCTCAACAAAACAAGCGTAAGAAGCACAATAAAATCATGACATAAAAGCCGAGGTGAATAAAAGTGTTTTTAGTCGCTTTTTAAAAACCTCCACAGAGTCAGCAAAACGAAGCTGCAAGGCAAACTGTTCCACAGCCTTGGTGCCACTGACTGAAAGGCCCTGTCCCCTTTAGGGGGTGAGTGAGCTGGAACCATGTGTTCTCGCTTGGGCCCTGAGATCATCCGATCAGGTGCTTTTGGCTGTTCCTAAAACATGACTGAAGCTCTGAGGAGATCGGGCGTTTTCAGTCTTTGCCCCCAAACGTTGGAACAACCTGCCCCCCAACATTAGGAGGCCACCTCCCTTCCTGTGTGTTTCACACTGTGTGAGCTGATTATGTATATATTATCCAGTGTTTTCATTTCTAATACTCCATCCATCCATCCATTTTCTTCCGCGGGTCGGGTCGCGGGGGTAGCAGCCTAAGTAGGGAGGCCCAGACTTCCCTCTCACCAGCCACTTGGAACGGCTCCTCTGGGGGAATCCCAAGGCGTTCCCAGGCCAGCCGAGAAACATAGTCCCTCCAGCGTGTCCTGGGTCTTCCTCTGGGTCTCCTCTCGGTGGGACATGCCTGGAACACCTCACCAGGGAGGCGTCCAGGAGGCATCCTAACCAGATGCCCGAGCCACCTCAACTGGCTCCTCTCGATGTGGAGAAGCAGCGGCTCTACTCCGAGTCCCTCCCGGATGACTGAGCTTCTCACCCTATCTCTAAGGGAGAGTCCAGACACCCTGCGGAGAAAACTCATTTCAGCCGCTTGTATCCGAGATCTCGTTCTTTCGGTCACAACCCAAAGCTCATGACCATAGATGAGGGTGGGAACGTAGATCGATCGGTAAACTGAGAGCTTTGCCTTTCGACTCAGCTCTCTCTTCACCACGACAGACCGGTACAGCGCCCGCTTCACTGCAGATGCTGCACCTATCCGCCTATCGATCTCACGCTCCAGTTTTCTCTCATTCGTAAACAAGACCCCGAGATACTTAAACTCCTCCACTTGGGGCAGGACCTCCTCTGCGACCCGGAGAGGGCATGCTACCCTTTTCCGGCTCAAGACCATGGCCTCGGATTTGGAGGAACTGATCCTCATCCCGGCCGTATCACACTCGGCTGCAAACCGCTCCAGCGAAAGCTGTAGATCATGACCTGATGAAGCCAATAGGACCACATCATCTGCAAAAAGCAGAGAAGCGATTCTAAGGTCACCAAAACGGATCCTCTCAACACCTTGGCTGCGCCTAGAAATTCTGTCCATAAAAGTTATGAACAGAATCGGTGACAAAGGGCAACCTTAGCAGAGTCCAACTCTCACTGGAAACAAGCCTGACTTACTGTCGGCAATGTGGACCAAGCTCTGACACCGGTCGTACAGGGACCTAACAGCCCATATAAATGGGTCTGGTACCCCATACTCCCGGAGTACCCCCTACAGAACCTCCCGAGGGACGCGGTCAAATTCCTTCTCAAAGACGTGCCAGTAGGATTGAGGAGGTCTTTGAAGTATTCCGCCCACCGACTCACAACATCCCGAGTTGAGGTCAACAGCACGCCATCCCTACCATAAATGGTGTTGGTCGCGTACCGCTCCCCCCCTCCCCCCCTGAGACGTCGGATGGTGGACCCGAATCGCCTAAAAGCCGTATGGAAGTCATTCTCCATGGCCTCTCCGAAATCCTCCCACGCCCAAGTTTTTGTCTCAGCAACCACCCGAGTAGCATGCCGCTTGGACTGTCGGTACCTATCTGCTGCTTCCGGGGTCCCACAGGCCAAAAAGGCCCAATAGGACTCATTCTTCAGCTTGACAGCATCCCTCACCGCCGGTGTCCACCACCGGGTTCGAGGGTTGCCACCACGACAGGCACCAACAACCTTGCGGCCACAACTCTGATAAGCTACCTCGACAATAGAGGCGCGGAACATGGCCCACTCGGACTCAATGTGCCCCGCCTCCCTCGGAACGTGTTCAAAGCTCTCCCGGAGGTGGGAGTTAAAGCTCCGTCTTACGGGAGACTCTGCCAGACGTTCCCAGCAGACCCTCACAACACGTTTGGGTCTGCCAGGTCTGACCGGCATCCTCCCCCACCATCGGAGCCAACTCACCACCAGGTAGTGGTCAATGGACAGCTCCGCCCCTCTCTTCACCCGAGTGTCCAGGACATGCGGCCGCAGATCAGATGAGACGACAACAAAGTCGATCATTGAACTGCGACCTAGGGTGTCCTGGTACCAAGAGCACATATGTACACCCTTATGCCTGAACATGGTGTTCGTTATGGACAATCCATGACGAGCACAGAAGTCCAATAACAGAACACCACTTGGGTTCAGATCAGGGGGGCTGTTCCTCCCAACCACACCCTTCCAGGTCTCACTGTCATTGCCCACGTGAGCGTTGAAGTCCTTCAGTAGAACAAGGGAGTCCCCAGGAGATGCATTCTCCAATACCCCCACCAAGGACTCCAAAAAGAGAGATAAGAGATAAGAGATTTATTTATTAACATTGCACCAGTTAATTAATACAACGTGATTATGTAGCACAGTCATCCAGAGAGGGAGAGTATGCAAGCTGCAGCATTTCCAAACACATGACATATTCTTCTGCGCGGCCGCGCTCATCCGTCTCCGGATGAAGGTCACAGATATGGAAAAAGGAAAAACACAATAGGTATCATTTGTGATATTCAAAAAAAGAATCTATCAAAGATTGCCTTAAGACACTCCATGATAAAGTCCCAAAAACTCTATCAGCAATAAGCACAACCAGACAAGACATTGTTGCAGATTTGACGACATGCAAGGAGATCAAAAGAGTCTGTGAGCAGCACTCAGAAAACACAGTTCAGCAGTTGTTATGCTTGGCGCCTTCGAGCGCACTCCCAGAGACCTCTGGGGAGGGAGGGGGGGGGGTCAGCAGTGTCTCTCAGCTTCACTCCAGGAGAATAGTTCCTAGCAAACAGCCTTCTTCTTTTCCAAGGTCGCGCAGAAGCTAGATTAGATAGTTATTGTTTATCTTCAATCCAGGCCACAGTGTTCTTTTTGACTGCAGCCTTCCAGAGTCCAGGTGCTGTTCAGGTCCAAAATCGCAGAATCAGATGAGTTTCCGAAGCTACGAACCCCCGTCCGTGCCCTGATTAATGCCGGGCGGCTGTAAACGAGTTCCAAAGCGCAACGCAGGTCCACGGTGGTCTAACGCTCCCATTGTGCGGTTCAGCTCGTACAACAGCTGGGTTGAGGAGCTCACAGCCCGGATCAGACTCTTGCTGATCAGGAAGTTTGGCCAGTGCGCCGATAGCTGCCGAAGCCTTCCTGATCTTCCAGTAACAGACAGCTCCGCTCACGCCAAAAAACAGAGCAGCTGCCACCAATATCCCAATAATCCACAAATCTTCCACGTCTTCGACAGACAGGACGGTCAAACACATGGGTTGAGTCCATCATGTATCCGACAGCGTGCGTGTCAGAGGGGCAGGCCGCTTCTCCTGGCCCGGTCCGCTTCGTGGAAAAAATCTTATCTATAGATGAAACAGCCCAATTTATTAACTCCATCGCAAATTGGTTCGAGTGAGCGCTGAAGAGTCACGGACGAGACAAAAAGCAAGCAGGGAGGAGGAAAACTTAGGGAGGGTAGGAGCAAAAAGATATGCGACTTGCTTTGTCGAGAGCCGGAAAAAGGGTGGGTAATCTGCACTGCCGTTTGGCGCATAGGCACAAACAACAGTCAGAGCCCGTCCCCCCACACGTAGGCGAAGGGAGGCTACCCTCTCGTTCACCGGGGTGAACCCCAACGTACAGGCACCAAGATGGGGGGCAACAAGTATGCCCACTCCTGCTCGGCATCTCTCACCAGGGTCAACTCCAGAGTGGAAGAGTGTCCAACCCCTCTCAAGGAAACTGGTTCCAGAGCCATGTGTTGGGGTGAGTCCGACTATTTCTAGCCGGAACCTCTCAACCTCACACACTAGCTCAGGCTCCTTCCCCACCAGAGAGGTGACATTCCATGTCCCAATGGCCAGCTTCTGTAGCTGAGGATCAGACCGCCAGGGTCCCCGCTCTCGGCTACCACCCATCCCACATTGCACCCGACCCCTTTGGCCCCTCCCATAGGTGGTGAGCCCATGGGAAGGGGGACCCACATCTCCTCCTTGGGCTGTGCCCGGCCGAGCTCCATGGGTAAAAGCCCGGCCACTAGGCGCTCGCCAACATGCCCCATCTCCGGGCCTTGCTTTAGAGTGGGGCCCCGGTGACCCACGTCCAGGCAAGGGAACATTGACTCCATTTATATTATTCATCATAAGGGGTGTTTCTAATACTGTTGTATAAAAATTTTAAGAGTATATTTCTACTGCTGTGTGTTTTTTTTCTTTAATCCAAATCTCGTTGATTGATACTGTAAATATTGTTGATATTGTAATTATTATTGTTGATACTGTTGTAAAGCACTTTGATAAGTTTACCTGTTTTAAATAGTGCTCTATAAATAAAGATGACTTGACTTTAGTTTTCAGCCTAATACATGGAACATCCAAGAGACTCAGTGTCTGGGAAAGAAGACAAAACTAGAAAGATAAACAGATGCTTGGCCATTTAAATACATCAACACACAAGAACTTTAAAACAAATTCTAAACTCCACTGGGAGCCAGTTTAGTGAATATAGAACCGAAGTGATGTGACATTATTTGCTAGATTTGGTGAGAAGTCTGGCAGCTGCGTTCTGTATTGCTTGTAGACTTGACTCCTTCCTGGATTTTTTTATTTGGCTACTGGGCAAAAAGAGGCAATTGTCAGACTGATTTTAGGATGTACGTGTCTGGGAGCTGTAATCGACATCTCTGTCTTACTAGTGTTTAAAACCATCCATCCATCCATTTTCTTCCGCTTATCCGGGGTCGGGTCGCGGGGGTAGCAGCTTAAGTAGGGAGGCCCAGACTTCCCTCTCCCCAGCCACATGGAGCAGCTCCTCTGGGGGAATCCCAAGGCGTTCCCAGGCCAGCCGAGAAACATAGTCCCTCCAGCGTGTCCTGGGTCTTCCTCTGGGTCTCCTCCCGGTGGGACATGCCCGGAACACCTCACCAGGGAGGCGTCCAGGAGGCATCCTAACCAGATGCCCGAGCCACCTCAACTGGCTCCTCTCGATGTGGAGAAGCAGCGGCTCTACTCCGAGTCCCTCCCGGATGACTGAGCTTCTCACCCTATCTCTAAGGGAGAGTCCAGACACCTTGCGGAGAAAACTCATTTCAGCCGCTTGTATCCGAGAACTCGTTCTTTCGGTCACAACCCAAAGCTCATGACCATAGATGAGGGTGGAAACGTAGATCGATCGGTAAATTGAGAACTTTGCCTTTCGACTCAGCTCTCTTTTCACCACGACAGACCGGTACAGCGTCCGCTTCACTGCGGATGCTGCACCTATCCGCCTATCGATCTCACGCTCCAGTTTTCCCTCATTCGTGAACATTGAGTTCACGAATGTTTAAAACCAAGAAATTTCTAAAAAAAAATCGGACAGTCACTGATCTGGTACAAACATTGGACAAGGCTGGCCAACTTGTCCATTGGGTGTGGTATAAAGGAAAAATACAATTGAATGTCTTCAGCATAAATGTGATAATAAATATCAGAAAAGGAGTGAATAATGCTGGCAAGTGGAATATAAAAGGAAAACAAAAGTGGACCCAGAACTGATAGCCTTGTGGTACCCCACAAGTTAAGGGGGCATAGTCAAAGGAGAACCTGTCCATCTTGATACAGAATGTCCTGTGACATAGGTATGAAGTGAGTCAGTTAAAAGTTGAGCCAGAAATACCAACTATGATCCATGGTACCAAAGGTTGCACAAAGATCGAATAGGACCAACACAGAGCATTTCCCATCACCGGCAGCCATTAACATATAGTTGTGGACTTTTACTAATGCCGTTTCAGTGGAATGGTGTTTTAGAAAACCAGACTGAAAGGGATCAGTGATCTTTAGCTGACAGAACCAGGCTCTGAGTTGGATTTCTACAACTTTTTCAAGTAATTAGTAAATTACATTGAAAAACATAAGAGAAAAGGCAGTTTAGGGATCGGACAGAAGTTAGAAAAGGAGCCAGAGTCAAGATTAGGTTTCTTTAAGAGAGGGGTCACTTCTGCTGTTTTAAAATATAATGGGACAAACCCTTGGTTCAGGAAGTTGTTAATGGTAATTATCGCCAACACTGTTGAGTCAATACAGGTTAGAGTCTGAACAAGCAAAGAGCTGGGTAATATTTCCAATGAACAAGTAGAGAGTTTCATTTTGCCAACTAATGAGGTCAGGTCATTTAATGAAATCGGAACAAAAGAACCGGTGTCAGAGCTTGGTCCGCATTGCAAGCAGTAAGCCAGGCTCGTTTCCAGTGAGAGTTGGACTCCGCCAAGGTTGCCCTTTGTCACCGATTCTGTTCATAACTTTTATGGACAGAATTTCTAGGCTCAGCCAAGGTGTTGAGAGGATCCATTTTGGTGGCCTTGGAATCGCTTCTCGGTTTTTTGCAGATGATATGGTCCTATTGGCTTCATCAGATCGTGATCTACAGCTTTCGCTGGAGCGGTTTGCAGCCGAGTGTGACACGGCCGGGATGAGTAAAAAACAAAAAAATCTTTTGTTTTTTTCTCTCTTTTTGTTTTCTATTGTTTATTGTTTGTTTGTTTATTGTTTAATGAAATTCTATCACTGCTGTTCATTGTTCTTTAGTTTTAGCAGGTCGCTTTCGTAAATGAGCCCATGAGGTTCAAAAGATTTACCTGACTAAATAAAGGTTGAATGAATGAGGATCAGTTCCTCCAAATCCGAGGCCATGGTCTTGAGCCGGAAAAGGGTAGCATGCCCTCTCCGGGTCGGGGAGGAGGTCCTGCCCCAAGTGGAGAAGTTTAAGTATCTCGGGGTCTTGTTCACGAATGAGGGAAAACTGGGGCGTGAGATCGATTGGCGGATAGGTGCAGCATCCGCAGCGAAGCGGGCGCTGTACCGGTCTGTCGTGGTGAAGAGAGAGCTGAGTCGAAAGGCAAAGCTCTAAATTTACCGATCAATCTACGTTCCCACCCTCATCTATGGCCATGAGCTTAGGGTTGTGACCGAAAGAATGAGATCTCGGATACAAGCGGCTGAAATGA
>JBBPBX010033246.1:18325-31159 GCA_038048925.1 Garcialebias charrua | reverse complement strand
TATATATATATATATATATAGTGTATTTATAAATTCTAAAATAAATATAATGTCGCTACTTTGTGGATTTTCACATATTCCAGGGGTGTCTGGAACGTAACCCCCGCAATAAACGTGGGACTACTGTACTCCCAAAGTGAGGTCAAGCCTTTTAAACAAATAATGGGCCTCTTGTTAAATTCCAGTAAACATACAGCACATTAAACTTTACACAGTAATCCACACCTGACACTTTGCTTTCCCCGCTGACCCTTACTGCTGCTCACACCTGCAGGACTTTTAAAACCACACTTAAAGCATGTTTTTGTTGTTCAGACGCCTCTGCTTGTTATTAAAAAGACTTTACTCACTCAGGAAGAGAAACATGACGACCTGACGATGACTATTCGCCGTCTTCTGGGGAGCATCGAGGTAGATGTGGGTGTAGTTGTGGTGCTTAAAGACAACTGGTCCAAACCTGTTCACAGGCTGCACCCACTGCTCCACCTCTGAGCTGTTCACTTTGATCCTCATCAGGACATTTGAAGGAATCTTGGTGCTGTCACGGACACACTGAAGAAACGAACGATAAAAGATGAAGAGCACACCGTTTATTAAGCCACATTATATTTGGTTGCTGTCAAGCTTTCAAACAAGTGTTTTTATTCAACATACAATTATCATAAATTAGATCATTTGGAGGAAATTGTTATTTTCAGTCTCGTTTTAAACCTAACCTTTAAAAAGTACTCAAATAGCATGCAAAAATAGAAAAACAATTATTATTGAATTATCCCAAGGCTTTTTTTCTAACATATCTTTAAATATCTAAAAAAAGTTAAGGACCAGACTTAGCTTTTTTTGAGATGTTTCTGCCTGGATTATTGAGCATGCATCAGGGTATATCTATAAATAGTTTACCGTTTTCCTGCGTTTGTCTATGTCATCGTATGTGGAGGATCCTTTAAACGGGGATGTTGTAAAAACATTGTCGATGTCTCCTATCGTGTAGACGCAGACAGCGCTCATGCCCCTGCAGAGAAACACCACAGTCAGCACGGTTACAAAGAGACATCGGATGCAACAACTGCAAATAACAAGGCTAACAAAACTTCAAGCTAAACTGCTAAGACATCTGAAGAGAAGACAGACAAGAAAGTAAAAAAAGAACTAGAAGAATGATGGTGTGTAATAGTTTCTCTTCCTGTCAGTAGATGATCTCACATTTTGAACGCTGAAAATAAGTAAATGATGTTTTTTTGCTTTTTTTGCTCATGACGGCCTCAGTTTGGTTAAAGTTTTTTGTCTATTGTTGATTGTTTAAGGAAACTCTACTGTTGTTGTTGTCATCATTCTTTAGTTTGTAGACAGGTCCCTCTTGTAAATGAGTCCTCGAGGCTCAATGAGATTAACCTGACTAAATTCAACCTTTATTTAGTCAGGTTAATCTCATTGAGCCTCGAGGACTCATTTACAAGAGAGACCTGTCTACAAACTAAAGAATGATGACAACAGCAACAGTAGAGTTTCCTTAAACAATCAACAATAGACACACATAAGAGAGAAATACAGATTTTTTAAAAACAAATTAAAACAAAGTAGCAAAGTAGCAAAACATTATAAGGTAGATGTTGAAAACCAAAAACAGGAACATGTCTGCATTGGTTTTTGCCAGGAGTCCAACAGATTCTTAAAACCATTTAGAGAAGTCAAAGTCGAGAGCTTCAGATCTTTTTGTAAGATATTCCATGAAGCAGGAGCAGAGTAGGAGAAGACCCTTTTGCCAAATTCAGACCTCACTGACGGGACACTGCAGGTAATCATGTCCTGAGAGCGCACGCTGTAGCTGCACTCACGCAAAGACATGTAGGAGGAGATGTATGAAGGCAGCAGACCAAGAAGTGATTTGAAGATGAAAATGTACCAGTGGAAGAGTCTGCGTGAGGTTAATGATGTCCAGTTAACCAGTGAATACAGGGTGCAGTGGTGGGTACGATAATCACAGCCAGTTATGAATCTTAGTGCACCATGATAGACAACATCCAACATCTGCAGGGTGCTTGTAGGAGCATTCATGTAGATAATGTCACTGTAATCAATGGAGGGAAGGAAAGTCACAGTTACAAGGCGTTTCCAGCATTCAGAGTTAGACAGAATCTGTTTTTGAAAAAGAAACCCAGTTTAACTTTCAGTTTCTTTACTAGGTTTTCCACGTGGAGCTTAAAAGAGAGGTGCAAATCGACCAGGATACCCAAATATTTATAGGAATCAACAAACTCAATAGGGACACCGTTTGAGGATAAAATCAGAGGAAGAACTGCTGGGACCGACTTCCTATTTAAAAAATGCATCCCTTTGGTTTTATCAGCATTTAGGACAAGTTTGAGCCGGAACAAATCTGACTGGATGATGTCAATCATGATGATGGATCATGGATGATGTCAATGATGTAAATAAAGGTTGAATGAATGTTGCAACGTGATTTGGGATGACTGGAGAATAAAAAGCAGCTGACAAGTCTGGTTTCACCATAGTCACATGATGTCAGAAAAAAATACTGCTTAAGTAACATTTTAGTTTTCATTTGAGTTTGAATCCATTAGATCCAAAAGTGAAACAAGGTTTGAACTGAACTGCAGTATTTTGATGACGTTCTTTCAGCTGCTTTTTTCTGCAGGAGTCACCACAGTGAACAAACTCGCATGAAAGATTTAACAACTGTTTTATGTGTTCCTGATGCAACTCGAACCTGCAGCCTCAGGATTATGAGACTGCAGCACTGCCCACTGACAAAACTCAAACACATCTGCATCTTACCATTCATTCCTGAAGAGAGCGTAGACCTTAGTTTCTTCCCACTGGTCTGAATGAACAGTGGCCACATCTACCAGCTCAGAGAAATCCTGTTTGGTGTTTGGATTTCCACAGAAGAGTCTGGCATTCATCTGAGACGTCCAACTAAACTGCAGAGTGCTCTTGGAACCACCAGTATCTGACTAAAATCAACCCCCGACCAAAAAAAAGAAAAGAAACAGGCAGTGATTACCTTAGGTATATTAGGTATGAAATAAAACATCTTACGTGTCTGTAATATCTAAGTTTTTCACTGTGCAGGCCTCACCATGCAAACTTGGCTCACATAGGAAAGCCACATGTCTCCATCCAGTCTTGTGTCTTTGTTTTTCTCCTTATAGAAAGCATAAATCTTGTTCTGGGAGCTATCATTCCTCCTGCTGAGCACCAAACCCACATAGTGCTGCTCTAAAGGCAGAAAAAAAAATTATTTCTAAAAATCTGTAATAGCATTACAAAAGTTAAAGAAAGTTGTATCTAAAACACCTTTGTCGTGGGTCGGTGGTGGTGGTCCTACTCTTCCACTCCCAAACTTGTGGAGGCCAACACACTCTTGAGCTCCAGAGTACGTGATGTAGAGATCTTCACTTTGTTCAGATTCTGGGGTGGACAGTTGCATATTTCATGATGAAAACAGAAGCTTTTCATGCAGAACTGTTCTATCAAACGTTAGTAGAGAAAAAGAAGGTACTGTGCGGACCAAGCTGAGAGAAGCAGGCTGCAGAAAGCACAGATGCTCAGGAAGAACAACTCCTGGATGAAGGAGGACAATAAAGTAAGGATTGAAATGAGCCAGCATGGGATATGAGGGAAGGAGAAAGAAGGAATTAAAAAATATATTAAAAAAAACTTACCTGTGAGGAGAGAATGTTCACCTTCCTTAATGACAAATGCTCTTATCGTTTCTTGAATTTTGCTCAGTCTGTCTGAGGGAACACATTCACGTGACTGTTCTGTTAAATTCTGTGAACAAACAAAACGCATTTAAAAAGACTGCACCCCACTGTGTTTAGAGAGGAAACATTTAAACAGGAAGTTTATTTTGTTAATCATTTTGCAGTTTCAGAGGTAAAGTGCGTACTGCGGGCTGTTAACACGAGGAAGGCTACTGGACCTGACAAAGTCGTGTCCTGAGAGACTGTGCACACCAACTAGCTGGAGCTATGGCCAAGATTGTTAATGGGTCATAGTCCCAGTCCATGGTCCCACCCTGTCTGAAGACACCTACACTTGTCTCCATACCCAAGAAAACCCCAGATGTCCTGTCTAAACGACTGCCGGCCAGTTGCTCACACTCCAGAGGTGATGAAGTGTTTTGAAAAGCTGGTCAGGAGTCACATCACTTCACTCCTCCCACAAAACCTTGACCCCCACCCACCACCAATTTGCTTACAGAGCTAATAAATAGATCAACAAGGATGCCCTAGACACAGCTCTCAATGTTTCTATGTCCCACCTGGAGGAAAAAGAGAGCTACGTACAGATGTTCTTTGTAGAATACAGTATAGCTCTGCTTTCAACACCATTCTACCCAACAAACTGGCGGACAAACTGGAGTAACTGGGACTACCACACTCCACCTGCACATGGGTAAATAGTTTCCTGTCTGACCACAGTCAGAGGGTTTGAATGGACCATCACACATCACATCCATGGCACTTAGCCTCAACACAGGAGCCCCCCAGGGCTGTGTGCTGAGTCCCCTGCTCTATGTCCTCTACACACATGACTGCACCCCTGCTCACCACAGCAACACCATAGTCAAATCTGCAGATGACACCACAGTGGTGGGGCTCATCAGTGGGGGGAATGAGTCCACCTACAGGGACGAGGGGGGAACAACTAACTGCTTGGTGCAGGGGGAACTATCTGCTCCTCAACACCTCAAAGACTAAGGAGCTGGTACTTAAGGAAAAAGAAAATGGCAATCCCACCCCGATTACAAGCAGAGACAGTGTGGAGAGAGTAGATGACTACAGTTGCCTGGGAGCCCATATAGAAGGGGATCTGACCTGGAGCATGAACACCTCTGGATTGCTGAAGAAGGCCCAGCAGAGACTATACTACCTGAGAGTGATCAGGAGGAACAGCAATACGCAGAGACTGCCGGTGTCCTTCTACTGATGCTCCATAGAGAGCATCTTAACATACTGCATCACTGTGTGGTATCTTATCTGCACAGTGGATCAGAGGAAAGCGCTCCAGAGAGTTATCAACACAGCTCAGCAGATCGTGGGCTGCCTTCTTCTTTCAATGGAAGATCTACACAGTTCACACTGCATAGGAAAAGCCCACAACATCTTAAAGGACACATCTCACCCTGGAACATGATCTGTTTGAACTGTTACCGTCAGGGAAAAGGTACAGATCAATCAAGACAAGAACAAACACATTTAAAAATGTTTTTTTATCCATCAGCCATTACTGAACTTAACACGAACTGGAATAAGAACTTAATAAGTGCAATAAGGGACAACTAGTGTAATAATCTGCTTCTGCCGAGTACAAGAACCTCTTTCTAAAATGGGTCCAGTTCTGGTAATAACTCGTGTCTGTAGAGTCGTACCATGGAACAGCACAGAGTGTTCTTGCCGTTGGTCCCACACACGAACACCGACCCGTTCACCTCCCTCTGAAGGACCACTGTGATGTTGTAGTCGCAGTCCTAAATGACACAAACATGTTCCTGGTCATTCTGCAGAGGAGAACAGATCCTGCCAGCTTCACTGCCGTCATTTGATGCCGCTCACTTCAGTGCATTCCTTCCACACCACCTTCTTCGCCCCAGAATCCTCGTTTCTAGAAGATTTCCTCAAAGTTGGGGTCATCACTGTGGTCTTCTGGCTTTTAAGGTTGTAGAAGTTTAGGTGTGTTTTTCCAAAAGACGTGACAACATCTGGCTGCCCTCCCAGGAGAATCTGCACCGGGGCGTATTGTCCAGGTAAAGAAAACGATTTAACTTGAGACTCTGTAAGTAAAAGATCATATTATGAGGTGTCTGGCAAGTGAACTGGGTGTGCAAAAGTAACAGTACAAACAGAGTTTCTTCATCCAGAACAGACAAAATGACGTGGTTTATTTTTCTCCTGTTAAAATATTAGTCTTTTATTTTAAGTCCTACTCATAATCCAAACTGTCATTCAGACATAAAATATCTCAATGTCTACAAAGCTGACTACATTTTTCATGAGAAATTTTGCACATAAACTAATCATTCCTAATATCCGCAATGTGCTGACTTCTTCTGTGGCGTGATCACAAGATTTACCACAGTACAGTGGTTCTGTGTGACATGACACGTCTTTCTGTTAGGTGAGTGGGGGGTTAAGTTCAATGTTCAAAAGTGTCCTTTAAAGACAGACTTTAACAATTCTGATCTACGATATAATAAAAAGGAAGTTGCAGAGAATGTATTCAACTCATTTTTCAAAGTGTCATTAAAATACCTGAATCATCACCACAAAAACTATAATGTAATGCTCAGTTCTCATCCTGCTTCAAAAACAGTGTGGAAGTCAAAATAAAAGTGTGCCCTGCTTCACAAATTAAAGCCTCTTGATTTGCAAGTCAAACTACTTCCTCAAAGTTAACTACACTTCTCTTTACAAGTCAAATTATAGCAGCTGACATTTGGTCATTTCAGCACAGCTGTACAGTACTCACTGCAACATAAATGTCTGCATGAACTTTGGTTCATGCAGACATGTGTATTACACTTATGTTGACTGATGATGTAGCTTAGTGTGTTTGTGTATTACAGTTAGAAAAATTAAGTAGAGTTATTCATTTTGTGATGTAGTTTGTGTATTACAGTTAGAAAAATTAAGTAGAATTATTCATTTTGTGATGTAGTTTGTGTATTACAGTTAGAAAAATTAAATAGAATTATTCATTTTGTGATGTAGTTTGTGTATTACAGTTAGAAAAATTAAGTAGAATTATTCATTTTCTGATGTAGTTTGTGTATTACAGTTAGAATGATGTAGTTTGTGTATTACAGTTAGAAAAATTAAGTAGAATTATTCATTTTGTGATGTAGTTTGTGTATTACAGTTAGATAAATTAAGTAGAATTATTCATTTTGTGATGTAGTTTGTGTATTACAGTTAGATAAATTAAGTAGAATTATTCATTTTGTGATGTAGTTTGTGTATTACAGTTAGTAAAATTAAGTAGAATTATTCATTTTGTGATGTAGTTTGAAGGTTATCATTGGTTGAACAAACTGTGAAATAAGGGGCAGATATAATAAGATTTCATCTTCTTTCTGCTCCTTTCATTTTATCCTACTTGTATTCTTGTATCTGATGAAACTGTCTTGTATTGTTCTTTTAAAATGAATGAATAAACATCAAATCAAATCAAATCAAACTTTGATACCACAATATGACTGCTGACTCAGTTTGCATTATTATTTGTAACTTTTTAAAAACTTGAGCTGGTCACGCTCGGTGAACTCTGTAGACGTCTCAGGCCCGGAGCAGCAGCCGCCGATTGCAGCAGCCGCCGATTGCTCCGCCGCATCCTACCACGCCGGCCGACACCACCAGCTCACCATGGGATCCGGTGACCATCCCGCCGCTACTGTCCCTCCCTGCCATCATCCGGCCCCACCGGGGACACGGAGCCGGCGGGCAGCGGAGAGGCCTGCTGCGGCCGGGAGCTCGCCTCGATGCTCCGCCTGGCAGTCTCGGATGTTGGTGGTACAATGAGCTAACATGCTAAGACGCGGAGAAAAGGCTTTGAGGCCTCGGATGTTGCCGGGACATGGAGCTAACATGCTAACACGCGGAGAAACGGCTTCACCCGCTCCCAGTAAGTTATTAACTCTTTTTCCCCTTTATTATGGCTCCAAATGTATGGAGCTAACATGCTAACAGCCCTTACTGTAAACAGTTTGGACCGCGTGAAGCTGCAGGAAGCTGCAGAGCTCGGAGGTGCAACGAGCTAAAATGCTAACAGACGGAGGAAGAATTCACCAGCTACCAGTAAGAAATATTTTTTTTCCCTTCATTATGGCTCCAAATGTACTGTATGTGTTTTTTGATAATTATGTAGGGTAATGTGTTAGGATAGGCGAAGTGCTTGGTAACTGTACAGTACCGTACATGTACGTGTGTAAGTGGCGGCCAGTGTGTATGTGTTTTCCGACTTACGGCGTTTTCGACATACAAACGGGCGTAGGAACGGAACTCGTTCGTAAGTCGGGGAGTACCTGTATATATAATTTTTTCTCTTTTTACCTGTGCCACCAGTTCACGCAGACAGTACTCCCAGTACTTTGCAAATGGGAGTCCTGGGGCCTCATGTATCAAAAACCTGCGTGGATTTCCTACTGAAAAGTGACGTACGGTGAAATCCAGAAAAGTGTCTACGCACAAAAAGATCCAGATTTATCAAACTGTGCGTACACCTGAATCCACGCACATTCCTTTTGTACATCACGATGAACGTGGAACTGAGCGCACATGAGAGAGTGGCCGACTCCGCCTTTGACACGCCTCCGTATGAATATGCAAAGTCATTCAAATATGCCATGCACGACAGGAATGTCGTCTCTGCTCCATTGCAAATCATGTCGGAACGTGGAAAAAAGAGGAACTTCACGGACTGTGAACAGGAATCACTTCTGAGTGAGGCAGAGAAGCACGGAAAAAGGTTTTATTCGGCACGCCTAGCGCAAAACATACCATCCACTTTTAAACAAGAAGTTGACCCATCTGCTCTAACATGCCTGTATAGGTTAGTGGTGAGCGCGCCCGCCCTTCGTCCCAAAGGTCGTGAGATCGACTCCCCCTTGGTACAACGTTTTTTTTTTTCATTCCAGATTTAAAGAACACAGGAAAACTATTTAATAAAACAACAAGAAATAGAACAATACATGAAATGAAAGGAAGCAGACGATTTCTTGTTTTGTAAATAGTTTTCATGTGTATTTAAATCTGGAACGAAAAAAAAAAAAGAGAAACGTTGTACCATGCGAGATTCGAACTCATGACCTTTGGAACTAAAGGCAACCGCGCTACACACTGACCTAAACATAGGCATGTTGGTGTTACATATCCTGAGGAAACTGCCAATGCTGACACCTTTAGTTCTTGTGTATGTTGACTGCAGTCATGCTTTTGTGTGGTTAATTAGTCTGATTGTGATCAGGCTTGTGTGTGTTCAGCCAGGAACACCTGAGAGCCACGCCTATATATACTTCAAGTTGACTGTGCTTGAATGCGGAGTGTTGTGAGCTCAGAGTTTGGTTGCTTTGTTGCTGAGCTGTTTGAGTACTGTATGGTACTGTGTGGGGGTGTTCTCCGCCCACCCCTGTCTTGAAGTCTGATCTTCTGTTTAGAAGGTTCTTGGTGAGTAACTACTAGCTCATGTTTGGTCTTGACTGCTAGATGCACTTAAAGAGTGGCTACTAGCTCATGTTTGGTCTTGACTGCTAGTTGCATTTGTGTCAGCTCATTTGTTTGTGGAGTTTGACTGTGCTTGATGCACTTAGGAATGTTTGCTCATCTTTTGACTTTTGTTGTGCTTAGTGCACTGGGTAGCTGAAGGCTGCATTGATGACATTAGGATCCTGCTAATGATAATTGATATCAGGGATGCTGACCTGTGTGGTTAGTTTAAGCTGGTTTAACCAGGAACATTATTGAGCTTGGAGCTGTTTGGAGCTTTTTGAGCTGTTTGGAGCTTGGAGCTGTTTGGAGTTTGGAGCTGTTTGGAGCTTGGAGCTGTTTGGAGCTTGGAGCTGTTTGGAGCTGTTTGGAGCTTGGAGCTGTTTGGAGCTTGGAGCTGTTTGGAGTTTTTGTTGGTTTGCCTAATGACAGAGTGAGATCGGTAGTCCAGTTATATCGTTTTTCTTTTACCCCTAGGGTCCCCTTTTGGTCAGGTAGTCCGTCTCCAGATAGGCTGCGACGGCCCTGTTTTTATGGGTTGGGCCGACGCTGGGGACGTTATATTCTTTTTGGCTGACTCACTCTTGTCCACCACTTATTTGTACTTTTGTCTGTCTATTTTTGCTCCCTTTTTTGCCCTGTGCCAGAAGACGGTGCACTCCGCACCTGGAGGGAGGAGTCGGGCAGTTTTCAATAAAGCTTTTTATTTTTACATTCTGCCTTCTTGTGTCCTTTGTCCATTTAATGTGTTCGGCCTGAGCCAGCCGTAACATATTTTGGGCGCCTCGTCCGGGATCTTGAATCCTTTTTGACTCCTTGTCTGGATCTTGGATCCTTCTTCTCTTTTGCTCCTTGTCTGGATCTTGAATCCTTTTTGAGCCCTTGTCTGGATTTTTGAATCCCTTTTGAGTCCTTGTCTGGATTTTTGAGACATTGAGTTGTTTGTTCTGGTTTTGAGCAGACATTGAGTTTTTTTGTGCTTAAAATATTGAGAGTGTGGTGAAGTCTTTTGAAGCCAAGTGTTTTTGGACCGCAGTTAAATAATTGCTCCTTTTTTACATTTGGTGTGTTGACAGCTATGTGCTGTAGTTTGCACTCTCTGGAGCTGACAGGACCAGCTCCTGGTTGCTGATTGAGTTGAAACACGCAGCTGTGTGTGTGTGTGTTTTTGGATTGTGCTGCGTTCAAATGCAGCTGTGATTTTGCTGTTGTTTACAGTGAAAGTCATTTGAAGAGGGGTACAGCTTAAAAGCTGTTTGTGTCCACATCATGGTGTTCAATTTGAAGAGATTTCTTGAACAGCCCACGTTTGATGTCTATATAAACTGCACGAGAGAGCAGATGTTGAGTATAGCAAACCATTTTAAAATCAACACTAGAGAATACGAACGTGATGGTTGGTTTGAAGGTGGACTGCTGACTGAATTAATTCAACTTGGGGTTGTTGTGATGCCTGATTATGGACATTCAAATGAAAATGAAGTTGCTTTAAGAAAAAAAGAGCTTGAAGAACAATTGAGGAAAGAAAAAGAGCTCATTTTACAGCAGCTCGAAACTGCCAAAAGGGAACTACAACTTAAACATCAAACTTTCTTAAAAGAACAGGAACTAGAACAACAAAGACGTAAAGCTGCTTTGGAGGAAAAGAAGCGTCTTTGTGAACAAGAAGAATTAAGACTTTATGCCACTCTTGAAGAGGAGAAACGTCTTCTGGACCAAGAGTTGCAGAGAGAATTGAGAAAGCTCCATACTGCACAAAGGGAAGATCACCATTTGTGTCCCACTGTGTGTCATCCAAAGGTGACACCAGAGCCTTTCATTCAAGAAGGTGAGCCTCTCACACTTCTACAGGAGGTGGCGCCTCAGGAACATCAACCAGAGGAAGAGAGTGAAGATGTTGATTTAAGCAACAGCTTCATGATGAATTGTGAAGGAGAACCAACTCCAGTGGAGGAGAAGAAACTTTTACTGTCCTCACATCGCCCAGAGGAGGAGAAAAATGAGGATGATGTCTATTTGGGTGACAGTTTCTTCTTTTTTCATGTAACTGAACTTGAAATTAAACATGAAAATGAATCTGACTTAATCCCAGTTAAAGATGGGGATCTTAAAAACTTTGAGCTGAAGGAACATTACATTGACCTGAGTGAATGTTTTTTATTTAGCTCTGAAGAAGAAGTCCCAGTGAGCTTAACTGAGGAGGATCCAGAAGAAACAATTCCACCCGTTTCATTGTTTTCTCTTTTAGCTCCTGCACAGAACTATGAAGGAGTTGTGAAAGATGTTGACTGGAGTGACAGTTTTCTATTGTTATTTAAAACTGAACAACTCTCATTTAATGATTCTGTGTCTAACGGTCTCTGTGCTTACAGTGCGGCTGAGAGCAGAGCTGTTGAAACTGACACAGGGATGCTGTCCAGAGCAGAAAATGAGGACAGATCCCCCCTGACTGTCAAGACACGTGTGTCAAGTTCTCTTGTTTCTTTGTGTTCCCTTTCAGCCACTGCAGACTGCAGACTGTTGCTGAATGATGTGGGACCATGGCCTCAAAAAGAAACTGGAAATGAGTCAGGAAATGACTTTATTAAGTCTGTGTGGTGTGCAACAGTGAACTCTTATGTTGACCATAATTCACTGTCTGACACTATTTCCTATATTTTCAGAATAACTGAAATCAGATCTGCTACAGTTGACCAGAAGGTGTCGCTACAGCTGAATGGAGAGAGTTGTCCAACACTGTCCAGTGCTGAGATGGAGGAGAACAGTTTCCCTCTGTTTGCTAAGAAATTACGACTCTCTTCGTCACTGACTGACCTCATCAGAAATGATGATGGCGTTTGTTATACAAAACAAATGCTTTTCAAATTAATGTCAGATCAGAGATGCCTTTTTGGTTTTAAAACATTTTAAGATAACATGACATTGATTATGTTAGCGGTTAGGCGGACTAGTTTTAATGATGTTTTTAGTCCGTTTGTCTGTTGTGACCGCTACATTGTTACTCTCTAGGGTCCTATTTATTTTGCATGTGCGGATGTGAGATGTTTTCACCTGGCATCCACATCACCCCCATACAAAACACTGGTGGTGGAGGTGTTACATATCCTGAGGAAGCTGCCAATGCTGACACCTTTTAGTTCTTATGTATGTTGACTGCAGTCATGCTTTTGTGTGGTTAATTAGTCTGATTGTGATCAGGCTTGTGTGTGTTCAGCCAGGAACACCTGAGAGCCACGCCTATATATACTTCAAGTTGACTGTGCTTGAATGCGGAGTGTTGTGAGCTCAGAGTTTGGTTGCTTTGTTGCTGAGCTGTTTGAGTACTGTATGGTACTGTGTGGGGGTGTTCTCCGCCCACCCCTGTCTTGAAGTCTGATCTTCTGTTTAGAAGGTTCTTGGTGAGTAACTACTAGCTCATGTTTGGTCTTGACTGCTAGATGCACTTAAAGAGTGGCTACTAGCTCATGTTTGGTCTTGACTGCTAGTTGCATTTGTGTCAGCTCATTTGTTTGTGGAGTTTGACTGTGCTTGATGCACTTAGGAATGTTTGCTCATCATTTGACTTTTGTTGTGCTTAGTGCACTGGGTAGCTGAAGGCTGCATGATG
>JBBPBX010033246.1:0-17569 GCA_038048925.1 Garcialebias charrua | reverse complement strand
TTTGGAGCTTGTTTGAGCTGTTTGGAGTTTGGAGCTGTTTGGAGCTTGGAGCTGTTTGGAGTTTTTGTTGGTTTGCCTAATGACAGAGTGAGATCGGTAGTCCAGTTATATCGTTTTTCTTTTACCCCTAGGGTCCCCTTTTGGTCAGGTAGTCCGTCTCCAGATAGGCTGCGACGGCCCTGTTTTTATGGGTTGGGCCGACGCTGGGGACGTTATATTCTTTTTGGCTGACTCACTCTTGTCCACCACTTATTTGTACTTTTGTCTGTCTATTTTTGCTCCCTTTTTTGCCCTGTGCCAGAAGACGGTGCACTCCGCACCTGGAGGGAGGAGTCGGGCAGTTTTCAATAAAGCTTTTTATTTTTACATTCTGCCTTCTTGTGTCCTTTGTCCATTTAATGTGTTCGGCCTGAGCCAGCCGTAACAGTTGGTACAGCTTGGTTAACTTCTTATTTAAAGAAATCACATCTCATTGTTGTCAATATCGTTGCCACTATTTGGCGCATGCTTTTATATCCACTCATCTAATTGCGTCCATGTGGATGTAATAATTGTTAATCATGTGTGTTTGGTGGGATTTATGATTATTTTCATATCATGGACACAGTTTCTCTGAATAACCTGTAAGTGTCGCCAAAGGAAATATAACCACAGAAACGTGCGTACGCAAGCAGGGGAGCAGCCGTGGATTTGTACGTGGATGCGCAGATATTCCCGTTCATATCAGATTTGATACATACGCCACTTTGCGTGGAAAGTGACGTGCGCAATGTTTTTGTGCGTGCGCACGGTTGATACATGAGGCCCCTGCTCCTCTGTTCTGCCTCAGCTGCAGCCACTTCTCTCATTAGCCCCATTATTCCCTCTGTTCCCAGTACAATTCAGCATGGTATCGTTGAGCTTCATGCCACATCCAGTTTCCCTCCACAAACAGTTCTTTGTAAGTTCTTGCTGTCATGTTTTGTTTTTGCTCATTAACGTTCAGTATCTGAGCTCTTCCTGTCAGTCTGCCTGACCAGGACCGTTTACAAATTGTGACAGTATGGAACCAAACAAGTCAAAATCATTTCCTGTTTTGTTTATTATTGAAATGATAGAAGTTTTAATATCCAGAAGTTAAAGTTTATGAAGATGACTGCACTTTAATGGTTTGCAGGTGGTTGAAACAGACCGAAGAACAGGTTTCCGATCAAAAAAATTACTAAATGCATAAAAATTGAAAAATAAACAGCTGTGCCTCATAGGCCTGGTCTTGGAGAGTAGTTTGATGTAAGTTTTGTGTGGGTGGCTCAAAAGACCTGAACGGTATTGAGCAAAAACACTGATTTATGAAATATTAAATTATGAAAAATTACAAAATACATAAAAATTGAGAAATAAACAGCTGTGCCGTGTAGGCCTAGTCTTGGAGAGTAGTTTGATGTAAGTTTTGTGTGGGTGGCTCAAATCGTGTAAAATATATTATTTTTTGTTTCTGAAGAGTGACCGCGTTCGAAAATTTGTTGACGGTCCCTAAGCGAACCATCACGTCTCTGAGTAGGGGCAGACTTGCGCGGCTGACCGAAATCAGACTCCATGAAGCGGACTGACCAGAGCAACGCACCGCTGAAGGCACGGAGCTCCAATGTCCGACGTCCAACTTCAAACCAACTTTACCGCGGTTCAAAACCGCGTGTTCTTTGCTCATAACTGTGTGGACATGATGGCACACTTTCCTACTGATAACTTATCTCCAAACAAAACAAAGAGAAACGTCTCCTACCTTTAAATGTGAACGTCATCCTCGGTGAATGCGAGTTCGCCTGAGTCGAAGTAAAAAAACAAAATAAAAACACGGCCAGTGATGGAGACATGTTCTCCTGCTCGTAGTTAAACTACACACAGCTTCACTCTGACGGAGAGAGGAAGTTGTGATGCTGAGTCTCTGTTTGAGCTCGTTTTCATTTGTGTTTTTTCATGAATGCAAACTGACAGACTCTGTTCTGCATGAGTCTGACCCCTTTATATTAAAAAAGAGTGAACATCTTGAAACATCACATAGCAAATATAAATTTAATTTCATGGAGGTTCTAAATTGGCTCTGTGTGTGTGTGTACACATGACAGTTCATCAGGGGACCCACAACTGTTGCTGAATATGGACACTTGAATGTTGATGGTCAGGTTCAGAAGATGGACGGACCATTGGTGCTTGATACAAATATAAAGCAGCTTCCTGTCTCTAGAGACTTGATCAGTTCAGTTCAGTTTATTTATATAGTGTTAAATCACAACATGTCATCTCAGGGCACTGAACACACAAACATTCATATATAAAAATAACAAGTTCACAAAAAACATTCATAAAATCACAAGTTAACATTACTGTATTATTTATCTGAGCAGCAGACTGCTTTGAGTTTAACTCCATCACAGAACTCTCATCTTGAGCAAGTATGAAGGCGACAGTGGAAAGGAAAAACTCCCTCATGAGGAAGAAACATTTAGCAGAACCAGGCTCAGGACAAGCGACCCTCTGCTTCGACCGGATGGGTTTGAGAGGAACAGATAGGCTACACAATGGCAGGTCAAGAATCGCATGTTAAGATAGAAATAATTTCAAATAATTTCTGTCGTGGTGAAGAGAGAGCTGAGTCAAAAGGCAAAGCTCTCAATTTACCGATCGATCTACGTTCCCACCCTCATCTATGGTCATGAGCTTTGGGTTGTGACCGAAAGAACGAGATCTCGGATACAAGCGGCTGAAATGAGTTTTCTCCGCAGGGTGGCTGGACTCTCCCTTAGAGATAGGGTGAGAAGCTCAGTCATCCGGGAGGGACTTGGAGTAGAGCCGCTGCTTCTCCACATCGAGAGGAGCCAGTTGAGGTGGCTCGGGCATCTGGTTAGGATGCCTCCTGACAGATTGACAGCTCTTTCTCCACTGTGGCTGTGGTGTGCTCCACTGGGCGTCTCCCAAACAAATTGCTGCACTCTTCAGATCAGCAAATTGCAACTCAAAATACATGAGTTACTGGTGGCTCTAATTCAAACTCTTGTGGGATTCTGCCATTAATCACCACCAGGCTGTGCATTGAGGTTAAGTACTCCTCACTCAGTTGAAGAGGTCGGGTTTTTTTCTTTGGACCAGAATCTCCAACATGGATTTACAGATGGCGAGCTAGAACTATGGACTTGATAATGGACTTTGAAATGAGTACATGTATTTGGTGACTCAACTATTGTGACTCTTGTTGTTTTTGTCTTATTTTGGGTTTTTGTTTTTGTCTTATTTTGTGCACAATCACTTTAATATATATATACACCAAAACTGAAACCACGGCCTCCTGTTTTCATTCACACCTCAGGCTCTTTTAAAGGACACTCTTCTGATGCTGCTTTTGTAGCCGCAGTCAACTGCCTGGCCTTTAGGCGTTACAAATTTTGGCAAAAAAATATGGGAGCAGTAAATGTATGGAACCTTTGACCTGTTGATTGTGGAAGACAAGAAAAGACTTGAGAACTTATTTTTGTGGGGGGGGATTTGTGTTTATTTTGTTTATGGACATTTAAAAATATAAAACCTGAAAAAAAGAAAAAAAAGTGAAATTATGTGGAAGATGTTTTGTTTGTTTTTTGTGTAAAAGAAAAAAGGATGAAGTTTTGTTGGTTTTTTTTGTCATTCAAATTGTAAAGGGTCAACACCATTAAGTGGATGGTCCTTGTGTGACAGGTTAAAAAAAATAAAAAATACAAAAGTAACTCAAAATTGGTCATCCTAACTGTCAGGAGGGATACCTGGCTGGCACCCCTTTTAATAAAACCGTCACATAAAAAATGGCCTCCCTGGTGAGGTGTTCCGGGCATGTCCCACCGGGAGGAGACCCAGAGGAAGACCCAGGACGCGCTGGAGGGACTATGTTTCTCGGCTGGCCTGGGAACGCCTTGGGATTCCCCCAGAGGAGCTGCTCCAAGTGGCTGGGGAGAGGGAAGTCTGGGCCTCCCTACTTAGGCTGCTACCCCCGCGACCCGACCCCGGATAAGTGGAAGAAAATGGATGGATGGATGGATGCAATAGTCCAGTCTAGACGTGAAAAATGCATGAACCAGTTTTTCTATATAATTTTTAGATGTTTCTAATTTTGGTGATATTATGGAAGAAGGAGGTTCTAGTAATGTTTTTAATGTGGGGGATAAAAGACATGTCCTGATCACACCAAGATTTTTAACATAGAGCTGGAGGCCAGATTAACACCATCCAAGGAGGGCGAAAGACTGAAAAATGTATTCCTACGGTGCTCAGGTCCAAAAACTAAAACCTCAGTCTTGTCTGTTCAAAAGCAGAAAATCTAGGGTCATCCAGGTTTTTATGACTTTAAGACATCTTCACCTGAATGAAAGCTGCTAAGAACAAGACGTAGATTCTACGGTTAAGCTAAAGTCATGGTTTGCACGTCACACTGAGGCATCTTTTTATGGGAGGATATCAGCCATGAAAAATGTTGCATATGCTTCTTAGAAAGAAAAGAAATGTAAAATAATTTTGTTTAAACCAGGTATGTGGTGGTGATATTGATGTTTGGTGACCGCCATCTGCTGGCAAGATTCAAACATCTCTCTGTTTGCCTCCTGTTTGTCCCAGCATCTCTTGTGTCTGCAGTAAAGTTTGTATTTTTCACTTCTGACAGCCTGTTTGAGACAAATATACACTTGAGTTCTTGCAAAGATATACAAAAAACAGTTGAGTTTTTACTAGATTAAAATAAACCTTGTCTTTATCACATAATTAAGTCAGTAAAAGTGTATTTTATATTCACTAGTTTATTAAGTTACGCTTTAATTTCACAAATTAACCTAGGCAAGGGGTGTATTAATTTACTACAACAAGTTTGTAAATAGAAGAAAACAAAAAAAAGTTTGAAAAACTCAACTTTTTTATATCCATCATAGTTAAATCAGGTCCTCTGGATGATTTCTTTTTGTTGAAACATTTCATCTTTCAACCAAAGGACTTTATCAGTCCGAGGAGCGGCGACAAACTCTGTATAAACTAAAAAAACTTAAGTCAGTGAGTTTTATAGTTATAATTTTCAAAGAGTTCCCCCCCTTTTTTTTTACACCTTTTGAATGAATAAACTTTTGTTTTAGACTATTTTACACAGTTTCCCACAATTCATGTCACTGGATGTCACTGCTGCACAGCAGCTGGAAGGATCCTAAAATAGAAGCTATTAGAGAAAGGACGAGCTGAATGATGATTAAACTGCAGTTTTTATCAGTCTGACAGCTTAATTATAATAGATGGCACACAATGTGATGAAGAAACCTTGTGAAAGGCTCTGCTTCTTGTTCATGCCTTAGATGGAAATTAAAGAAAAACGTAAAACTTTATATTGTGTGTTTATGAGGTGCTTGGATTTGTGCATAAATAATGCCAAACACTAACTCCAAGATTTTTGTTTATTACTTTTTATTACTTTTTTCCATAAAACTAAAACAAACAGAACCTGGATCAATGTTTACTTATACAGAGTCAGAGTCAGAGAGAATTTATTGTCATTTGCACCGCATGTAGTACATGTGTTGAAAACGAGATTATGTACACAGGGTCCCAGTTACATCCAACAACAAATGCAAGAGAAAAACAATAATAACATCTAGGATTAACTAAGAGAGACATCAGCTAGTAATACACTAAGCCCTAGTGTAGTAGAAAAACATCATTATAAACAGCAGCACGAACATGAGCAGATGGTCACAGATGAACGCAGATAGTCACAGATACAGGTCCTTCTCCAAAAATTAGCATTTGCGATAAAGGTAATTATTTTCCATAATGTAATGATAAAAATGAAACTTTCATATATTTTAGATTCATTGCACACCAACTGAAATATTTCAGGTCTTTTATTGTTTTAATACTGATGATTTTGGCATACAGCTCATGAAAACCCAAAATTCCTGTCTCAAAAAATTAGCATATCATGAAAAGGTTCTCTAAACGAGCTATTAACCTAATCATCTGAATCAACGAATTAACTCTAAACACCTGCAAAAGATTCCTGAGGCTTTTAAAAACTCCCAGCCTGGTTCATTACTCAAAACCGCAATCATGGGTAAGACTGCCGACCTGACTGCTGTCCAGAAGGCCATCATTGACACCCTCAAGCAAGAGGGTAAGACACAGAAATAAATTTCTGAATGAATAGGCTGTTCCCAGAGTGCTGTATCAAGGCACCTCAGTGGGAAGTCTGTGGGAAGGGAAAAGTGTGGCAGAAAACGCTGCACAACGAGAAGAGGTGACCGGACCCTGAGGAAGATTGTGGAGAAGGGCCGATTCCAGAGCCACCGTGCACAGGCGTGTGCAGGAAATGGGCTACAGGTGCCGCATTCCCCAGGTCAAGCCACTTTTGAACCAGAAACAGCGGCAGAAGCGCCTGACCTGGGCTACAGAGAAGCAGCACTGGACTGTTGCTCAGTGGTCCAAAGTACTTTTTTCGGATGAAAGCAAAGTTTGCATGTCATTCGGAAATCAAGGTGCCAGAGTCTGGAGGAAGACTGGGGAGAAGGAAATGCCAAAATGCCAGAAGTCCAGTGTCAAGTACCCACAGTCAGTGATGGTCTGGGGTGCCATGTCAGCTGCTGGTGTTGGTCCACTGTGTTTTATCAAGGGCAGGGTCAATGCAGCTAGCTATCAGGAGATTTTGGAGCACTTCATGCTTCCATCTGCTGAAAAGCTTTATGGAGATGAAGATTTCCTTTTCCAGCACGACCTGGCACCAGCTCACAGTGCCAAAACCACTGGTAAATAATTGGTTTACTGACCATGGTATTACTGTGCTCAATTGGCCTACCAACTCTCCTGACATGAACCCTGTAGTGATCCAGACGGTGGTCTTTGATACACCTTCGTCTCTTTGATATGTCCCAGTGACACCTTTTCACTGATACTTTCAGTAAAAAGACATTAACACTATTTTATTACATTATTTTGAATCAAAACACAATAAATCATAAGAGACTCTCTTATTCCTCTATTTTGTGTTAATGAATAACCTTGTGTTAAGTAAGCATTATTGAATTCAATGTTTGATAGTCAAAGACTGTTTAATTCAAACTGTTTAATTCAAGTTGGAAATCCAATGTTATTTCAAAATGATGGTCACTTCTTCATATGATGAATCAAATGGTGAAAGTGAATTAATATGTCAGACTGAACTCCTCAGTTTTGTTAGAAGTTAGAACACAGTTTTAATCAGTTGTTTTATGAAGCTGGCTCCAGTCTAATCTGTTTCTCTCTCTTCATTCTAAACAACTTCTTCTCTGTTCTAAAAAACTGATCTTCTCCTATCCGAGTGACCTTCATCCACTGGTTTGTTTGGACCAATCGGGGAAGAACAAGTCTGATCACAGATCCTTTCTTAAAGTTCTAAGCTGTTGCTGGAACTGGCAGAGTTTGCTGAGGTTCTCAAGCCATGAGGTTCCCCAAAGAGCTGAATGAACGCCAGTCACACGCTAAGGACACGTCATTCAGTTAAAGACTTATAACATGCCAAGTTATAAGTCATCTTCAAGAGCTGGAAAGCTCCATCTGAATAAATTCCTTCAAGGAAGCTTTTATCTTGAAAAGCCAAACCGGAACTGAGGTCGTTACTTCGGTGAGGTGGAAGCCGTCTTGTGAGCGATCCGTTGCAAAAAATGGACGCCGGTCGCCTGTAAGCCGTAGAACAAACGGACAGTTCGTGCACGTGAGGTTGGGACAAGTTTACTGAAGCAGAGACCAAGAATCTTCGCACAGGTAAAACGTTGATGTCCATTCGACCGAGTCGAGCGGAAGCCGCTGAGGAACTGCCATGTTTCTGGTTAAAACACATCAAGATATTGCCTCTCCTCATCCTCCATCTTCTTTAATCCTACATTTTCTCTTCTATGAAACTTTCTTATTAAGTTAACTAAACCAGTTAACTAAACTTTAAGTTTATTGTGCCAAGAGTATAAGTTAATAACACCTATAACTTGTGTTCTGTTGTTCCTATGAAAATTACGGACGTGTTTTTCATCTGTGCTGAAGTTAATTATAGGAAACTGATCGATCATGTAATGTGATGTAATTTATAATTATGTTAAATAAATGGTCCAGTCCTGCTGTACCAACATAAGTTTAACGTTTCCTGTGAAATACATCTGGTCTAGTCACAGAATTATTGATATTGATCTAAAAAGAGAGAACTCGTGAATATTGATGATAAGTTTGTGTCAGATCTACTCAAATCTTTCATCTGGAATATTGTACAGTCAGTATAACTGACAAGTATTATATCCCTACAACCCCATAGAGAATCTGTGGGATATTGTGAAGAGAAAGTTGAGAGACGCAATACCAACACTCCGGATGAGCTGCACTGACATCATGTTGTAACTAGGGATGCACCGATCCACATTTCTCATTTCCGATCTGATACTTTAAAACTGAGTATCGATCGATACCGATACTTTCCCGATCCAATACCATTCAAGTACACGACAGTGTATAATGAAGATTTTGAACTGAGAACATTTATTTCAACACAATGTGAGACATCCAATGAAGACTCTCTGAGCCTAACTAACCTCACAAATTTTAGCAGCTAACAGGAGGCATGTCTTCACCCCACACGTCCTTCTTACTCATGGTTCAGTTGGAAAACCTAAAAAAACGCTAAGCATGATGGGAAATACAACACAGCCACTCCCTTAACCAGTAAGGCAGTGGCTGTGTTGTATTTTCCATCATGCTTAGCGTTTTTTAGTTTTCAAAACTAAAATACTGCTAAGCATTATGGGAAAGACAACAAAATCCGAACATGGCGGCCGATACAGAACCGGACGAATTTAGCAATCTGAGTGAAGAATACAGCGATTTTTAGTCAGTTTGGGAAGCCAAAGTTATTTCAGGGGGTTAAACATTAAACAGCAGGTTCCAATTTATGTCTGCAGCCGTATTTAATGAAGCCTTAACAACGAGGAAGCAGGTGTCAAGCTGCGACTTTTGAGGACAGAGGAGGACGTGATGGAACCCGTTCACGTCATCCACAGAGCACTGATTGGTACTGCTTTAATTAAGGTATCCATCTAATAATTATTCAACATTACTTAGAGTTTAAAAAAGATGAGTACCTTTGAAGCATCTGTTTTATTTTCTATGTTTATTCTAACGTTATGTGCAAAATTTCACCCAAATTCTGTCTAAATAACCACTACATTTTCATAGCTGATCATCAGTGGTTTCAGCTGTAATAATCAAAATAAAACAATATTTGATATTCACCCTATTATAAGTTTAATCATATAAATATTTGCTAATTGAAGCTTGTTCTACATTTTCTGCCAGTTTTTTTCTTTTTTACATATTTAGATAATGTTATCAAGTTTTTTGTGGTAATTTCTGCTATACTTTGAGCAAACATCCTGCTCAGCTGATGTGCTTGTCTGTGAAGTTTTGACCTTCTTTTCTTTGTGGTTCCTGCAAGGACGTGTCCTTGGTCGCGGTGCTGATGACTATATGACCAGTCTGAAGAGTGGACGCTCGCAGCCAGAGCACGCTGGGAGTGATGGGAAAAACGTTGCTGCTGAGGTGACATGATCACAGACAACATCCATCCATCCATCCACCCACCCATCCATCCATCATCTGACACCCACCCATGCATCCATTCATCCAACATCCATCCATCCACCCATCCATCCATCCACCATCCACCCACCCATCCATTCCAATTATTATAAAGCTCATTTCAATCCCTATCACCCACTTTTGGTCTTACTTTGGTCTTGTTCTTCCATTTCAGCACTTTCCAGTTTAAACTTCCTCAGTCGATCCAGAAGGACCAACATCTCATCTTTTATCTGGCTGGGAATACAGCGTCAGTGCAACCTGTACACAGCCTCCCCCACGTTTGTGTTGAGATGGGGGGTGCGGTTTCCAAGGGCAGGGCAGAACTTGTACTTTTTTTCTTTGCTTAAATTTTTTTTGTTTAAATAATGAAATGAAATCAAATGTATTAGAAAATTTATTATCACAAAATACTTTTACTACTACAGACAACATCACTTCATAATACAATCATAAGTTTTTTTATTGTTGTTTGTTATTTTTAGAACAACATCCAGAAAGCCTGTCTGAAAGCTATACTGGGTAACATATCTGAAATCTTCACCTTTCGACGAATTTCTTCAATCACCTCTGGTCATTGGCAATTTGTACAGATACACCTGGAAAAATAAACATGTTTTAATTGTTCAAATATTTCTGAATTTATGTTTTTATTAATAAATTTAAAATAGAAAAAACAAAACAATGTCAAAAACAGAGTGGGTTTGGTGTCAGATGATGGATGGATGGGTGGGTGGATGGATGGATGGATGTTGTCTGTGATCATGTCACCTCAGCTGCAACGTTTTTCCCAACACTCCCAGCGTGCTCTGGCTGCGAGCGTCCACTCTTCAGACTGGTCATATAGTCATCAGCACCGCGACCGAGGACACGTCCCTGCAGGAACCACAAAGAAAAGAAGGTCAAAACTTCAAAAACAAGCACATCAGCTGAGCAGGATGTAGGATGGTTGCTCAAAGTAGCAGAAATTACCACAAAAAACTTGATAACATTATCTAAATATGCAAAAAAAAAAAAAACTGGCAGAAAAGGTAGAACAAGCTTAAATTAGCAAATATTTATATGATTAAACTTATAATAGGGTGAATATCAAATATTGTTTTATTTTGATTATTACAGCTGAAACCACTGATGATCAGCTATGAAAATGTAGTGGTTATTTAGACAGAATTTGGGTGAAATTTTGCACATAACGTTAGAATAAACATAGAAAATAAAACAGATGCTTCAAAGGGACTCATCTTTTTTAAACTATAAGTAATGTTGAATAATTATTAGATGGATACATTAATTAAAGCAGTACCAATCAGTGCTCTGTGGACAACGTGAACGGGTTCCATCACGTCCTCCTCTGTCCTCAAACGTCGCAGCTTGACACCTGCTTCCTCGTTGGTAAGGCTTCATTAAATACGGCTGCAGACATAAATTAGAACCTGCTGTTTATTGTTTAACCCCCTGAAATAACTTTGGCTTCCCAAACTGACTAAAAATCGCTCTATTCTTCACTCAGTTTGCTAAATTCGTCCGGTTCTGTATCGGCCGCCATGTTGTTTACAAGGTGCGCACTGAGCAGCGTCTCATCTCCCTACGTCACGTGCCGTAAATGCGGAAGTTCTCGGATTTCTGTGGGCGTGTCCCAGCGAGAAAATTACCATAACTTGTAATGAAATTTTAATATATTTATAATTTATTTTGCAAAAACGAACATAGTTCAATGATAATATATATATATATATATATATGTAGTGCAAAATGATTTATAGTTACAACATGATGTCAGTGCAGCTTTAAGGCCGCTATCGAAGCATCCTGGGCCTCCATAACACCTCAGCAGTGCCACAGGCTGATTGCCTCCATGCCACGCCGCATTGAAGCAGTCATTTCTGCAAAAGGATTCCCGACCAAGTATTGAGTGCATAACTGAACATAATTATTTGAAGGTTTACTTTTTTTGTATTAAAAACGCTTTTCTTTTATTGGTCGGATGAAATATGCTAATTTTTTGAGACATCAATTTTGGGTTTTCATGAGCTGTATGCCAAAATCATCAGTATTAAAACAATAAAAGACCTGAAATATTTCAGTTGGTGTGCAATGAATCTAAAATATATGAAAGTTTCATTTTTATCATTACATTATGGAAAATAATGACCTTTATCACAATATGCTAATTTTTTTAGAAGGACCTGTATGTTGTTGACACTGTTTACAACTAAGCAAACAAACTATCCAGCTTCTGACCCAACAGGGGGAGAAACTTGTAAAAGTTGATACACAGCACGCTTACACACACACTTTACACATACAGTATAACGATATTTTTGGCACTAATGGAAACTCATGGTGATATTAGTTTCACAAGCTTTATTTTAAAAGCAGTCATTTAATTTTTAAAGCCCTTCAAAAATATTTCAAGATCATGTTTGTTGATTTAAACATAGCACATTTTCAAATCTGAGATTCTTGTGTGTTGTCCTTGAAATTGTTTTCATTCGTTCAGCTTTTATTTAAACAGGTTAGTCTCACTGAGCTTCAAGGACTCATTTACAAGAGAGACCTGTTTTAAACAAAGAGATACAGATGAGGAACAGACAATGACAACAATAAACTACAGTAAAAATGCAGTTAAAATAAAAGTAATGTAAAAAACAATAAATGAAAGTGCCGTAAAACAAGGTAAAACATTAAAAACATGAACATAGTTGCTTTGATGTTTACTGTATATTATGTATATACTGGTAACGTGTGTTATAATGTGTTAAAATTTACACAGGGAATTGTGAGAAGTCATACTCTGTCACAAAATTTGGCTTTTTAGACACTGTCATGAAATGTTCAGCAAATGTTGTTATGTTATTCAAAGTCAAAGTCAGAAGTCAAAGTCAACTTTATTGTCAGATCTGCAATATGTACTGTACAGGACATACACAGGACCGAAATTGCGTTTCTCTCAGTCCCTCGGTGCAACAGTAAACATCTAAACATTGAAACACTGAAACATATAATAATAGACATAAGCATAAAATAGTAAAACTAACACTGTCCTGAGTTTTTTGCATAGTGGTATAAGAGTATGAAAATTTACACCAACTCTAAAACTAAAACATTAAACATTTAATGAACATAATACTGTCCTGAGTTTTTGCATACTAGTATAAAAAAAGAGTATAAAAAGTATAACTAAAATAAACTAAAGGTTTCTAGCATTGACATTTGCAAAGTGGCAAAGCAGCGTATGAGTTAATGTACACAGTATATGTATGAGGTAGTAGTTGATGTTGTTATAGAGGCAAAAAGTGGCATATGCAGTAAGGCACATTGGGCATCCCTAAATAAGACCGTTCAGAGCACACTGTATATGTACCAGCAGTGGTGTAGATATTAGAGTAGTGTAAATGTAAACAGTAGTAATTACATGTAAGCAGTAGTAATAAAAGTAAACAGTATTAATAAATGTAAACAGAGAATGTAAACAGTATTATGATTATAGGCAGTGATGTAATACAAACATTAGTGCAAGTATGAGAAGTAGTGCAAACTGTATGAGCACATGACCGAGAGTTTAGTGAATAACCCGTTTGATGACACAGAGTCCAGTGTTAAAAACTTTGTGTTGAGTGGTAATGTGTGAGAAAGTTTTAGTGTTAAGGCAGTTCAAATGGGAGGGGGGCAGAGCAGGCAGAGTGTTTAGCATCCTGACTGCCTGATGAACAGAGCTGTCTCTCAGTCTGCTGGTTCGAGCCTGGAGACTCCTCAGTCTCCTCCCTGATGGCAGCAGTCTGAAGCAGCTGTGTAGTGGGTGTGTGGGATCACCTGCCATGCAGTGGGCTTTCCGAGTGAGGCGTTTGCTGTGTAAGTCCTGCAGTGAGGGCAAGGAGGTGCCCACGATCTTCTCAGCTGCTCTCACAATGCGCTGGAGGCTCTTGCGGCAGGATGCAGTACATGCACCAAACCACACAGTGATGCAGCTGGTCAGGACACTTTCTATGGCACCTCTGTAGAAGGTGCTCATGATGGGGGTTGAAGCTCCAGCCCTTTTCAGCTTGCGGAGAAAGTAGAGACGCTGGTGAGCCTTCTTTGCCAGTGCTGCAGTGTTCCTGCTCCAGGACAGGTCCTTTGAGACGTGCACTCCCAGGAACTTGGTGCTGTCTACTCTCTCCACTGCGGTGCTGTTGATGGTCAGAGGGGCATGTTGGGCATCCTTCTTCCTGAAGTCCACAACAATCTCCTTTGTCTTCTCCACGTTGAGAGTGAGATTGTTGTGTCCGCACCACAAGGCCAGGCGGCTCACCTCGTTCCTGTAGTCCGTCTCATCGTTGTTGCTGATGAGACCCACCACTGTTGTGTCGTCCGCAAACTTGATGAAGTGGTTGGAGCTGTATGATGGTGTGCAGTCGTGTGTTAGCAGGGTGAATAGAAGGGGGCTCAGCACACATCCTTGTGGGGCCCCTGTGTTCAATGTGATGGTGCTAGATGTAGGATAAAGGTTAGTTAGTTAGTTAGTTAGTTAGTTAGTTAGTTAGTTAGTTAGTTTTAGTTAGTTAGTTAGTTAGTTAGTTGTTATTTACAGTGAAAGCGTTAAGGCTGCATCATCATCGACATGCACTTTTTTACATGAATAAAGTTTTTACTGGGGTTAAAAAGTGTGCTGATGGATCAAATCATCCAATATTTATCTTTTTATTAGGTTGTTAAAACATTTCTTTGTGAAAATCACATGTGCTTTGGTCAAACCCAAATAAAAAAATTGCAGTGGTCTCACAAATCAGAAGTAAAATAAAATAGTGAATTCTAGGTCCTCTCCTGCATCAGTACAGACTTTTAACACTTAAACTCAGTAGTCCATAAAAAGTGATTTTGTGTGAGTTCTTCTTCTTCTTTTGGATATTCCCTCTTCAGGGGTCACCACAGCGAGTCCTCCTCCGCCTCTGTCCTCACTCCAACCACCTCCATGTTCTCTCTACTTCATGGGGTCCTAATCCCAACTTTGGGACCCACTCGGAGGATATACCTCTGAGTTTTGTTTGTCTTTGTGAAACGGCAGTGTCTCACCTGGGCTACATGACAAGCGTTATATTTAAATTTAACAAATGTCATACATTAATCACTGTCATGCATCTTGTAGCCTACTGAGGATGCTCATTGGATGGTTTTTGAAAGAAGGCGGGACTTCTGATGCTGTCAGAGGCTGAAACAGATAAAAGCTCAACCATCAGCTGGAGGTGGGAATGTTTACTGATCAGACTCCAGACGATGGACCCCCCCTCTCCACACTGACTCACACCACCACTCCAGACTGACAGGATGTCTCTCTACACCCTGGGAGGTAAGACTTTCCACTTATATTATTTAGTCTGTGATATTTATCATCAGATTTGCTTTTCATTTCAGTTTAATCATTTCATTTAGAGGAAAAACCCAGACAACAGCTTGAAAGAGAAAAAAACAAAGTAAATGAGGAGACATCTTTGTTTTTGTCCAGCTGATGATCTAACAGTACAGTCGATGGGAAAGTGTTGCAAATATGTTTCTGATCATTTCATTTGATGGTTTTGTTTTCAACTATTACCTTCCAATTAAAAAGGAATTGGCAGCATGTACAGTTTTCACTAGCTGTACTGTACTACAGTAATAATAATAATAATAATAATGAATTTAATTTATTACGCACTTTTCATTAATGAAAATCTCAAAGTGCTACAAAGTGCAACAAAATTAAAGGTCAAATAAAACAAGTGATAAAACAAGTAAAATCAGTAATGTTTAACAGATATCAAAGCCATATTGTTTCATTTATTTCCTTTAACATCACTTGTCTTCAGTGAAACAGTCATCTTGCTCCCCTGCACGTTCATTTCTTAAAGGAAGGTGTGTGAGGAGCAGCCTGCTTCTGGAAACTCTGACTGGACTAATAGTTAACTTGCTTCAACAGTGAGCTCCTCTTTATTAATGATTGTAGAGTAAAACATGCACAGGTGCTTTCATGCATTCATGAGAAATTCAGTGCATGTAAGGGACATCTCTGGCCTTTACTCAGTCTCTTTGTTGAGAAGAAGTCATGCCAACGTGCACAAAAGTTTTCTGTGAACAGTTGTTAGTTTGGGGTGCTCACAAGCCTTCAACTTTCCACTTTGTTGCACGAGTCTAAAGCAGCTACAGTTACAGTCAGACTGGACATACATGTTCTATTAATGCTGAACTTTTGGTGGTTTATTTGAACCATTTTAATACAACATGAAACTTCAATGATAAAAAAAACTGAGTGCCCAAGTTTGACTTTATTGTGGATCTTCTATAAATCACACAAATTCATAAAATACTGTATGTGCACTCACCTAAATCTTTAATTGATTGGTGCTTAAGGTTTAAGATATACATACAGCATATATTTTTTTTTGCCCAGACTGTTATCTTCGTATTAGTGTCTATGATTAACTGCAGCTCGTAATTTCTCTGTGCCAGCATAAAAATGACTTGTTTGATAGCATGGATTGGCCACGAAGCTCCGTCATTGTGTAGGCACTCCTTGTGTTAACTAAATAATTAATCGAGATTGGTGGCAACTTGTCCGCGTTGTCAGACATCTTTTCTTTCTCCACCTCATACGGGTCAACTCCGACCACTGCTATTTTTTGCAGATAGCTCTTGCGCCTTGGTCAAGATTATCGATATACTTTGCTCTGGTTGATCGCATCTGCTTGGTCGCCATGCTCGCCATTTTACGCCTACATAGATGGCGGAAAAGCAGATATTGCCCAATACCGGTCACGTGTGTCGGAACTATGTATACTCAGAACAACGAGAAAGTCCAAGAAACTCAGTTAAACTCTTATAAGGAGCGGGGAATGGTTTGAAGGTTCAGGAACAACCCATGAACAGTCACTGCTCAAAGTGCTGGGACACCAGTCTCTGTCCACAGTGAGGTGAGATTTACATCAGTATGGACTGAGAGCGTGACGAACAAAAAAGAAGCTCCCGTTCCGAAAGCAACACTTTCAAGCTCGGCTGAAATTTACTGCTGCCCACGTGGAAGTCATAAATGCCTTCGAGAGGAAAGTTCAATGGTCAGACGAGACAAAGATAAAGTTATTTGGTCACAATGGCACAAAGTACGTTTGGAGTCAGGGTGAGGTTTAGAAACCAAAAAACACCAACCGCATGGTGGTGGTAGCATCATGCACAAAGTGGCTCAAAGAGGAGGGGAGTCTGCCTCTAAATTCTTCCACTTCAGCTTAATCAATAGATATCTGGTTGACACAATCCTGTCAAAAAGACTGGTGAAATATCCAGTTTGTATTATGCCAGAGTTTTCAATGTACAGTAATGCTCAATAATCCAGGTAAATAATCCAACAATGGTCAGTCAGGTCATCTGGACACTTTCTTCTCTTCTTGAGAGACGTTTCGCCTTCCATCCAAAGGGCTTCATCAGTCCAAGGAGTCCCAAGCAAACTGTTTTCCCCACTTAGCAGTACGCTCCTTTAGTGGACCAGCCAGTTTGCTGGTGATAAAATGGTTTCTGGGGCTGTCAAAGTCAACTTTATTGTCAGATCTGCAATATGTACTGTACAGGACATACACAGGACCGAAATTGCGTTTCTCTCAGTCCCTCGGTGCAACAGTAAACATCTAAACATTGAAACACTGAAACATATAATAATAGACATAAGCATAAAATAGTAAAACTAACACTGTCCTGAGTTTTTTTTTTTTTTGCATAGCGGTGCAAGAGCATGAAAATCCACACCAACTCTAAAACTAAAACATTAAACATTTAATGAACATAATACTGTCCTGAGTTTTTGCATACTAGCACAAAAAAAAGAGTATAAAAAGTATAACTAAAATAAACTAAAGGTTTCTAGCATTGACATTTGCAAAGTGGCAAAGCAGCGTATGAGTCAATGTACACAGTATATGTATGAGGTAGTAGTTGATGTTGT
>JBBPBX010033245.1:15270-33375 GCA_038048925.1 Garcialebias charrua | reverse complement strand
ATGTTAACAGCTACAGATGTTAACAGTTACATACGCTAACAGCTACAGATGTTAATAGCTACATACGTTAACAGCTACATACGTTAACAGCTACAGATGTTAACAGCTACAGACGCCAACAACTACAGATGTTAACAGCTACGGATGTTAACAGCTACAGACGCTAACAGCTACAGATGTTAATAGCTACATACGTTAACAACTACAGATGTTAACAGCTACAGATGTTAACAGCTACAGATGTTAACAGCTACAGACGCCAACAACTACAGATGTTAACAGCTACGGATGTTAACAACTACAGATGTTAACAGCTACAGATGTTAACAGCTACAGATGTTAACAGCTACAGATGTTAACAGCTACAGATGTTAATAGCTACAGATGTTAACAGCTACAGATGTTAGCAGCTACATATAACAGCTACAGATGTTAGCAGCTACATATAACAGCTACAGACGTTAACTACGACAGATGTTAACAGCTACAGACGCTAATAGCTACAGATGTTAGCAGCTACATATAACAGCTACAGACGTTAACTACGACAGATGTTAACAGCTACAGACGCTAATAGCTACAGATGTTAGCAGCTACATATAACAGCTACAGACATTAATAGCTACAGATGTTAACAGCTAAAGACGTTAACAGCTACAGACGCTAACAGCTACAGAGGTTAACAGCTACAGATGTTAACAGCTACAGATGTTAACAGCTATCTGTAGCTGTTAACAGCTACAGATGTTAACAGCTATGGATGTTAACAGCTACAGATGCTAACAGCTGCAGGTGTTAACAGCTACATACGTTAACAGCTACAGATTTTAACAGCTACAGATGTTAATAGCTACAGATGTTAACAGCTACAGACGTTAACAGCTACAGATGTTAACAGCTACAGATGCTAACAGCTACAGACATTAACAGCTACAGACATTAACAGCTACACATGCTAAAAGCTACAGACGTTAACAGCTAGAGATGTTAACAGTTACACATGCTAACAGCTGCAGATGTTAATAGCTACAGATGTTAACAGCTACAGACGTTAACAGCTACACCTGCTAACAGCTACAGACGTTAACAGCTACAGATGTTAACAGCTACAGATGTTAACAGCTACAGAAGCTAACAGCTACAGATGTTAACAGCTACAGATGTTAACAGTTACATACGCTAACAGCTACACATGTTAACAGCAACAGATGTTAGCAGCTACAGATGTTAACAGATACAGATGTTAACAGCTACAGACGCCAACAACTACAGATGTTAACAGCTACAGATGTTAACAGCTACAAACATTAACAGCTACAGATGACAACAACTACAGATGTTAACAACTACAGATGTTAACAGCTACAGATGTTAACAGCTACAGATGTTAGCAGCTACATATAACAGCTACAGATGTTAATAGCTACAGATGTTAACAGCTACAGACGTTAACTGCGACAGATGTTAACAGCTACAGACGCTAATAGCTACAGATGTTAGCAGCTACATATAACAGCTACAGACGTTAATAGCTACAGATGTTAACAGCTAAAGACGTTAACAGCGACAGATGTTAACAGCTACAGATGTTAACAGCTACAGGTGTTAACTACAGGTGTTAACAGCTTCAGACGTTAACAGCTACAGACGCCAACAACTACAGATGTTAACAGCTACAGATGTTAACAGCTACAGACGCTAGTAACAGCTACACTGAGCAGCTACAAATGTTAGCAGCTACAGATGTTAACAGCTACAGACGTTAACAGCTACAGATGTTAACAGCTACAGATGCTAACAGCTACAGACTTTAACAGCTACAGATGTTAATAGCTACAGATGTTAACAGCTACAGACGTTAATAGCTACACCTGCTAACAAGTACAGACGTTAACAGCTACAGATGTTAACAGCTACAGATGTTAACAGCTACAGATGTTAACAGTTACATACGCTAACAGCTACAGATGTTAATAGCTACATACGTTAACAGCTACATACGTTAACAGCTACAGATGTTAACAGCTACAGACGCTAATAGCTACAGATGTTAACAGCTACAGACGCTAATAGCTACAGATGTTAGCAGCTACATATAACAGCTACAGACGTTAATAGCTACAGATGTTAACAGCTAAAGACGTTAACAGCGACAGATGTTAACAGCTACAGATCAGCTACAGGTGTTAAAGCTTCAGTATGTATCTTTTTTTATAAACATATTTCTTCACTCTGTCACTACCTCCTGACAGAATGATGTTAGCCAGGTAATCTCTGAAAAAAAAATAAAAAAAATATTGTCCCCTTGTACTCCAGGTGGTAAATAAGCATTTCTAAAAAGAAAAGGTGACCCGCCATTTTCCAGCCAATAAAAACAGAGTTTGTAACCAGCCAATAAAACAGAGCTTGAATTTGAATCAGCCAATAAAAACAGAGCTTGAATTTGAATTTCAGCAGGGCCAGGAGGAACAGAGCCATATATGGCTCTGAGGGGGAGGGATCAGAATGCTTTGCCTGTTGAAAATATTTCTAAGTGCTGCAGTTCTACAGAAACTGCATACTGAACCTTTAACTACAGGTGTTAACAGCTTCAGACGTTAACAGCTACAGACGCCAACAACTACAGATGTTAACAGCTACAGATGTTAACAGCTACAGACGCTAGTAACAGCTACACTGATGTTAGCAGCTACAAATGTTAGCAGCTACAGATGTTAATAGCTACAGATGTTAACAGCTACAGACGTTAACAGCTACAGATGTTAACAGCTACAGATGCTAACAGCTACAGACATTAACAGCTACAGATGTTAATAGCTACAGATGTTAACAGCTACAGACGTTAATAGCTACACCTGCTAACAACTACAGACGTTAACAGCTACAGATGTTAACAGCTAGCTACAGATGTTAACAGCTACAGATGTTAACAGCTACAGATGTTAACAGTTACATACGCTAACAGCTACAGATGTTAATAGCTACATACGTTAACAGCTACAGACGCCAACAACTACAGATGTTAACAGCTACGGATGTTAACAGCTACAGACGCCAACAACTACAGATGTTAATAGCTACAGATGTTAACAGCTACAGACGTTAACAGCTACACCTGCTAACAGCTACAGACGTTAACAGCTACAGATGTTAACAGCTACAGATGTTAACAGCTAAAGAAGCTAACAGCTACAGATGTTAACAGCTACAGATGTTAACAGTTACATACGCTAACAGCTACAGATGTTAATAGCTACATACGTTAACAGCTACAGACGCCAACAACTACAGATGTTAACAGCTACGGATGTTAACAGCTACAGACGCCAACAACTACAGATGTTAACAGCTACAGATGTTAACAGCTACAGATGTTAACAGCTACAGATGCCAACAACTACATATTTTAACAGCTACAGATGTTAACAGCTAGAGATGTTAACAGCTACAGACGTTAACATCTACAGATGTTAAAAGCTACAGACGCTAGAAACAGCTACAGATGTTAGCAGCTACAGATGTTAGCAGCTACAGATGTTAACAGCTATTGTCGTTAACAGCTACAGACGTTAACAGCTACAGACGTTAACAGCTACAGACGCCAACAACTACAGATGTTAACAGCTACAGATGTTAACAGCTACAGATGACAACAACTACAGATGACAACAACTACAGATGTTAACAGCTACAGATGTTAACAGCTACACATGCTAACAGCTACAGATGTTAATAGCTACAGATGTTAACAGCTACAGACGTTAACAGCTACACCTGCTAACAGCTACAGACGTTAACAGCTACAGATGTTAACAGCTACAGATGTTAACAGCTACAGAAGCTAACAGCTACAGATGTTAACAGCTACAGATGTTAACAGTTACATACGCTAACAGCTACACATGTTAACAGCAACAGATGTTAGCAGCTACAGATGTTAACAGATACAGATGTTAACAGCTACAGATGTTAACAGCTACAGACGCTAACAGCTACAGATGTTAGCAGCTACATATAACAGCTACAGACGTTAATAGCTACAGATGTTAACAGCTACAGACGTTAACAGCGACAGATGTTAGCAGCTACAGATGTTAGCAGCTACATATAACAGCTACAGACGTTAATAGCTACATATGTTAACAGCTACAGACGCTAACAGCTACAGATGTTAGCAGCTACATATAACAGCTACAGACGTTAATAGCTACAGATGTTAACAGCTACAGATGTTAACAGCTACAGACGCTAACAGCTAAAGATGTTAGCAGCTACAGATGTTAACAGCTACACATGCTAACAGCTACAGATGTTAATAGCTACAGATGTTAACAGCTACAGACGTTAACAGCTACACCTGCTAACAGCTACAGACGTTAACAGCTACAGATGTTAACAGCTACAGATGTTAACAGCTACAGAAGCTAACAGCTACAGATGTTAACAGCTACAGATGTTAACAGTTACATACGCTAACAGCTACACATGTTAACAGCAACAGATGTTAGCAGCTACAGATGTTAACAGATACAGATGTTAACAGCTACAGACACCAACAACTACAGATGTTAACAGCTACAGATGTTAACAGCTACAAACATTAACAGCTACAGATGACAACAACTACAGATGTTAACAACTACAGATGTTAACAGCTACAGATGTTAACAGATACAGATGTTAACACTACAAACGCCAACAACTACAGATGTTAACAGCTACAGATGTTAACAGCTACAGATGACAACAACTACAGATGACAACAACTACAGATGTTAACAGCTACAGATGTTAACAGCTACACATGCTAACAGCTACAGATGTTAATAGCTACAGATGTTAACAGCTACAGACGTTAACAGCTACACCTGCTAACAGCTACAGACGTTAACAGCTACAGATGTTAACAGCTACAGATATTAACAGCTACAGATGTTAACAGCTACAGATGTTAACAGCTACAGAAGCTAACAGCTACATACGCTAACAGCTACAGATGTTAACAGCAACAGATGTTAGCAGCTACAGATGTTAACAGATACAGATGTTAACAGCTACAGACGCCAACAACTACAGATGTTAACAGCTACAGATGTTAACAGCTACAAACATTAACAGCTACAGATGACAACAACTACAGATGTTAACAACTACAGATGTTAACAGCTACAGATGTTAACAGCTACAGATGTTAGCAGCTACATATAACAGCTACAGATGTTAATAGCTACAGATGTTAACAGCTACAGACGTTAACTGCGACAGATGTTAACAGCTACAGACGCTAATAGCTACAGATGTTAGCAGCTACATATAACAGCTACAGACGTTAATAGCTACAGATGTTAACAGCTAAAGACGTTAACAGCGACAGATGTTAACAGCTACAGATCAGCTACAGGTGTTAAAGCTTCAGTATGTATCTTTTTTTATAAACATATTTCTTCACTCTGTCACTACCTCCTGACAGAATGATGTTAGCCAGGTAATCTCTGAAAAAAAATATATATATATATTGTCCCCTTTTACTCCAGGTGGTAAATAAGCATTTCTAAAAAGAAAAGGTGACCCGCCATTTTCCAGCCAATAAAAACAGAGTTTGTAACCAGCCAATAAAACAGAGCTTGAATTTGAATTTCAGCAGGGCCAGGAGGAACAGAGCCATATATGGCTCTGAGGGGGAGGGATCAGAATGCTTTGCCTGTTGAAAATATTTCTAAGTGCTGCAGTTCTACAGAAACTGCATACTGAACCTTTAACTACAGGTGTTAACAGCTTCAGACGTTAACAGCTACAGACGCCAACAACTACAGATGTTAACAGCTACAGATGTTAACAGCTACAGACGCTAGTAACAGCTACACTGATGTTAGCAGCTACAAATGTTAGCAGCTACAGATGTTAATAGCTACAGATGTTAACAGCTACAGACGTTAACAGCTACAGATGTTAACAGCTACAGATGCTAACAGCTACAGACATTAACAGCTACAGATGTTAATAGCTACAGATGTTAACAGCTACAGACGTTAATAGCTACACCTGCTAACAACTACAGACGTTAACAGCTACAGATGTTAACAGTTACATACGCTAACAGCTACAGATGTTAATAGCTACATACGTTAACAGCTACATACGTTAACAGCTACAGATGTTAACAGCTACAGACGCCAACAACTACAGATGTTAACAGCTACGGATGTTAACAGCTACAGACGCTAACAGCTACAGATGTTAATAGCTACATACGTTAACAACTACAGATGTTAACAGCTACAGATGTTAACAGCTACAGATGTTAACAGCTACAGACGCCAACAACTACAGATGTTAACAGCTACGGATGTTAACAACTACAGATGTTAACAGCTACAGATGTTAACAGCTACAGATGTTAACAGCTACAGATGTTAACAGCTACAGATGTTAATAGCTACAGATGTTAACAGCTACAGATGTTAGCAGCTACATATAACAGCTACAGATGTTAGCAGCTACATATAACAGCTACAGACGTTAACTACGACAGATGTTAACAGCTACAGACGCTAATAGCTACAGATGTTAGCAGCTACATATAACAGCTACAGACATTAATAGCTACAGATGTTAACAGCTAAAGACGTTAACAGCTACAGACGCTAACAGCTACAGAGGTTAACAGCTACAGATGTTAACAGCTACAGATGTTAACAGCTATCTGTAGCTGTTAACAGCTACAGATGTTAACAGCTATGGATGTTAACAGCTACAGATGCTAACAGCTGCAGGTGTTAACAGCTACATACGTTAACAGCTACAGATTTTAACAGCTACAGATGTTAATAGCTACAGATGTTAACAGCTACAGACGTTAACAGCTACAGATGTTAACAGCTACAGATGCTAACAGCTACAGACATTAACAGCTACAGACATTAACAGCTACACATGCTAAAAGCTACAGACGTTAACAGCTAGAGATGTTAACAGTTACACATGCTAACAGCTGCAGATGTTAATAGCTACAGATGTTAACAGCTACAGACGTTAACAGCTACACCTGCTAACAGCTACAGACGTTAACAGCTACAGATGTTAACAGCTACAGATGTTAACAGCTACAGAAGCTAACAGCTACAGATGTTAACAGCTACAGATGTTAACAGTTACATACGCTAACAGCTACACATGTTAACAGCAACAGATGTTAGCAGCTACAGATGTTAACAGATACAGATGTTAACAGCTACAGACGCCAACAACTACAGATGTTAACAGCTACAGATGTTAACAGCTACAAACATTAACAGCTACAGATGACAACAACTACAGATGTTAACAACTACAGATGTTAACAGCTACAGATGTTAACAGCTACAGATGTTAGCAGCTACATATAACAGCTACAGATGTTAATAGCTACAGATGTTAACAGCTACAGACGTTAACTGCGACAGATGTTAACAGCTACAGACGCTAATAGCTACAGATGTTAGCAGCTACATATAACAGCTACAGACGTTAATAGCTACAGATGTTAACAGCTAAAGACGTTAACAGCGACAGATGTTAACAGCTACAGATGTTAACAGCTACAGGTGTTAACTACAGGTGTTAACAGCTTCAGACGTTAACAGCTACAGACGCCAACAACTACAGATGTTAACAGCTACAGATGTTAACAGCTACAGACGCTAGTAACAGCTACACTGAGCAGCTACAAATGTTAGCAGCTACAGATGTTAACAGCTACAGACGTTAACAGCTACAGATGTTAACAGCTACAGATGCTAACAGCTACAGACTTTAACAGCTACAGATGTTAATAGCTACAGATGTTAACAGCTACAGACGTTAATAGCTACACCTGCTAACAAGTACAGACGTTAACAGCTACAGATGTTAACAGCTACAGATGTTAACAGCTACAGATGTTAACAGTTACATACGCTAACAGCTACAGATGTTAATAGCTACATACGTTAACAGCTACATACGTTAACAGCTACAGATGTTAACAGCTACAGACGCTAATAGCTACAGATGTTAACAGCTACAGACGCTAATAGCTACAGATGTTAGCAGCTACATATAACAGCTACAGACGTTAATAGCTACAGATGTTAACAGCTAAAGACGTTAACAGCGACAGATGTTAACAGCTACAGATCAGCTACAGGTGTTAAAGCTTCAGTATGTATCTTTTTTTATAAACATATTTCTTCACTCTGTCACTACCTCCTGACAGAATGATGTTAGCCAGGTAATCTCTGAAAAAAAATTAAAAAAAATATTGTCCCCTTGTACTCCAGGTGGTAAATAAGCATTTCTAAAAAGAAAAGGTGACCCGCCATTTTCCAGCCAATAAAACCAGAGTTTGTAACCAGCCAATAAAACAGAGCTTGAATTTGAATCAGCCAATAAAAACAGAGCTTGAATTTGAATTTCAGCAGGGCCAGGAGGAACAGAGCCATATATGGCTCTGAGGGGGAGGGATCAGAATGCTTTGCCTGTTGAAAATATTTCTAAGTGCTGCAGTTCTACAGAAACTGCATACTGAACCTTTAACTACAGGTGTTAACAGCTTCAGACGTTAACAGCTACAGACGCCAACAACTACAGATGTTAACAGCTACAGATGTTAACAGCTACAGACGCTAGTAACAGCTACACTGATGTTAGCAGCTACAAATGTTAGCAGCTACAGATGTTAATAGCTACAGATGTTAACAGCTACAGACGTTAACAGCTACAGATGTTAACAGCTACAGATGCTAACAGCTACAGACATTAACAGCTACAGATGTTAATAGCTACAGATGTTAACAGCTACAGACGTTAATAGCTACACCTGCTAACAACTACAGACGTTAACAGCTACAGATGTTAACAGCTAGCTACAGATGTTAACAGCTACAGATGTTAACAGCTACAGATGTTAACAGTTACATACGCTAACAGCTACAGATGTTAATAGCTACATACGTTAACAGCTACAGACGCCAACAACTACAGATGTTAACAGCTACGGATGTTAACAGCTACAGACGCCAACAACTACAGATGTTAATAGCTACAGATGTTAACAGCTACAGACGTTAACAGCTACACCTGCTAACAGCTACAGACGTTAACAGCTACAGATGTTAACAGCTACAGATGTTAACAGCTAAAGAAGCTAACAGCTACAGATGTTAACAGCTACAGATGTTAACAGTTACATACGCTAACAGCTACAGATGTTAATAGCTACATACGTTAACAGCTACAGACGCCAACAACTACAGATGTTAACAGCTACGGATGTTAACAGCTACAGACGCCAACAACTACAGATGTTAACAGCTACAGATGTTAACAGCTACAGATGTTAACAGCTACAGATGCCAACAACTACATATTTTAACAGCTACAGATGTTAACAGCTAGAGATGTTAACAGCTACAGACGTTAACATCTACAGATGTTAAAAGCTACAGACGCTAGAAACAGCTACAGATGTTAGCAGCTACAGATGTTAGCAGCTACAGATGTTAACAGCTATTGTCGTTAACAGCTACAGACGTTAACAGCTACAGACGTTAACAGCTACAGACGCCAACAACTACAGATGTTAACAGCTACAGATGTTAACAGCTACAGATGACAACAACTACAGATGACAACAACTACAGATGTTAACAGCTACAGATGTTAACAGCTACACATGCTAACAGCTACAGATGTTAATAGCTACAGATGTTAACAGCTACAGACGTTAACAGCTACACCTGCTAACAGCTACAGACGTTAACAGCTACAGATGTTAACAGCTACAGATGTTAACAGCTACAGAAGCTAACAGCTACAGATGTTAACAGCTACAGATGTTAACAGTTACATACGCTAACAGCTACACATGTTAACAGCAACAGATGTTAGCAGCTACAGATGTTAACAGATACAGATGTTAACAGCTACAGATGTTAACAGCTACAGACGCTAACAGCTACAGATGTTAGCAGCTACATATAACAGCTACAGACGTTAATAGCTACAGATGTTAACAGCTACAGACGTTAACAGCGACAGATGTTAGCAGCTACAGATGTTAGCAGCTACATATAACAGCTACAGACGTTAATAGCTACATATGTTAACAGCTACAGACGCTAACAGCTACAGATGTTAGCAGCTACATATAACAGCTACAGACGTTAATAGCTACAGATGTTAACAGCTACAGATGTTAACAGCTACAGACGCTAACAGCTAAAGATGTTAGCAGCTACAGATGTTAACAGCTACACATGCTAACAGCTACAGATGTTAATAGCTACAGATGTTAACAGCTACAGACGTTAACAGCTACACCTGCTAACAGCTACAGACGTTAACAGCTACAGATGTTAACAGCTACAGATGTTAACAGCTACAGAAGCTAACAGCTACAGATGTTAACAGCTACAGATGTTAACAGTTACATACGCTAACAGCTACACATGTTAACAGCAACAGATGTTAGCAGCTACAGATGTTAACAGATACAGATGTTAACAGCTACAGACACCAACAACTACAGATGTTAACAGCTACAGATGTTAACAGCTACAAACATTAACAGCTACAGATGACAACAACTACAGATGTTAACAACTACAGATGTTAACAGCTACAGATGTTAACAGATACAGATGTTAACACTACAAACGCCAACAACTACAGATGTTAACAGCTACAGATGTTAACAGCTACAGATGACAACAACTACAGATGACAACAACTACAGATGTTAACAGCTACAGATGTTAACAGCTACACATGCTAACAGCTACAGATGTTAATAGCTACAGATGTTAACAGCTACAGACGTTAACAGCTACACCTGCTAACAGCTACAGACGTTAACAGCTACAGATGTTAACAGCTACAGATATTAACAGCTACAGATGTTAACAGCTACAGATGTTAACAGCTACAGAAGCTAACAGCTACATACGCTAACAGCTACAGATGTTAACAGCAACAGATGTTAGCAGCTACAGATGTTAACAGATACAGATGTTAACAGCTACAGACGCCAACAACTACAGATGTTAACAGCTACAGATGTTAACAGCTACAAACATTAACAGCTACAGATGACAACAACTACAGATGTTAACAACTACAGATGTTAACAGCTACAGATGTTAACAGCTACAGATGTTAGCAGCTACATATAACAGCTACAGATGTTAATAGCTACAGATGTTAACAGCTACAGACGTTAACTGCGACAGATGTTAACAGCTACAGACGCTAATAGCTACAGATGTTAGCAGCTACATATAACAGCTACAGACGTTAATAGCTACAGATGTTAACAGCTAAAGACGTTAACAGCGACAGATGTTAACAGCTACAGATCAGCTACAGGTGTTAAAGCTTCAGTATGTATCTTTTTTTATAAACATATTTCTTCACTCTGTCACTACCTCCTGACAGAATGATGTTAGCCAGGTAATCTCTGAAAAAAAATATATATATATATTGTCCCCTTTTACTCCAGGTGGTAAATAAGCATTTCTAAAAAGAAAAGGTGACCCGCCATTTTCCAGCCAATAAAAACAGAGTTTGTAACCAGCCAATAAAACAGAGCTTGAATTTGAATTTCAGCAGGGCCAGGAGGAACAGAGCCATATATGGCTCTGAGGGGGAGGGATCAGAATGCTTTGCCTGTTGAAAATATTTCTAAGTGCTGCAGTTCTACAGAAACTGCATACTGAACCTTTAACTACAGGTGTTAACAGCTTCAGACGTTAACAGCTACAGACGCCAACAACTACAGATGTTAACAGCTACAGATGTTAACAGCTACAGACGCTAGTAACAGCTACACTGATGTTAGCAGCTACAAATGTTAGCAGCTACAGATGTTAATAGCTACAGATGTTAACAGCTACAGACGTTAACAGCTACAGATGTTAACAGCTACAGATGCTAACAGCTACAGACATTAACAGCTACAGATGTTAATAGCTACAGATGTTAACAGCTACAGACGTTAATAGCTACACCTGCTAACAACTACAGACGTTAACAGCTACAGATGTTAACAGTTACATACGCTAACAGCTACAGATGTTAATAGCTACATACGTTAACAGCTACATACGTTAACAGCTACAGATGTTAACAGCTACAGACGCCAACAACTACAGATGTTAACAGCTACGGATGTTAACAGCTACAGACGCTAACAGCTACAGATGTTAATAGCTACATACGTTAACAACTACAGATGTTAACAGCTACAGATGTTAACAGCTACAGATGTTAACAGCTACAGACGCCAACAACTACAGATGTTAACAGCTACGGATGTTAACAACTACAGATGTTAACAGCTACAGATGTTAACAGCTACAGATGTTAACAGCTACAGATGTTAACAGCTACAGATGCCAACAACTACAGATGTTAGCAGCTACATATAACAGCTACAGATGTTAACAGCTACAGACGTTAACAGCTACACATGTTAACAGCTACAGATGCTAACAGAGCGAACTAAGTTACTCTCCACAGACAAGAAGCTGCAGTGTTACAAGCCTCTGGCAGCAGCAGCTTGGAACTAAATCACAGAATAAAGTATTTGACTCACGAGAAGTCTTTTTTCATTAGTATAAAGAAATAAATCACGGAGCTAAAACCACACGTAGCTTCTCAACACGAAGGAAAACAAAGAGGCCGAGCTGGTGACGTCATGTCCACATATTACCAGCAGCCACCACCAGGGGGCTGAGAAGATTGTTTAAACAAGTTCTAAACTAAAAAAGGAAAAGAAATCAGATGAAAGTAATTTGATAGCCAAATTAATTTCGCTATCTTCCATATTGCCTGAAAATCTATCTGAACAACAGCAAGCAGATCTCCTAACTTCACAACTAAAACTTGATCAATTATATATCAATAAAGCTAAAGGTGCATTTGTACGTTCAAGAGCGAAATGGTTAGAGGAGGGTGAGCAAAATTCTAGCTATTTTTTTAAGCTAGAAAAACAACGGCAAAATAAAAATAGTATAAATAGACTCTCTTCAAATGGTGGTATCATAGAAGATCCAAAAGAACTATCTAAAATGTGTGAGAACTTCTATAAAAAACTATATACCTCAACCATTTCACCTGTTCATATGAATGATTTCTTTAACAATCTAGGTAATATTAAGACAATTGGAGACTTCAAAAAATCAATTTGTGACTCTCCCATTACGCTTACAGAAATCTCAGAGGCTATTAAAAAACTTAAATTAAATAAATCTCCAGGTACTGATGGGCTAACTTCTGAATTTTACAAACTATTCACGGAAGAACTTGCTCCCTTTTTGCTGAATGTTTTTAGAGAAAGTATAGATAAAGAACAATTACCGTCCACTCTATGCCAAGGCTTAATTACACTCATCCCAAAACCACAAAAAGATGTATTAGTTTTAGACAACTGGCGCCCCATTACATTATTAAATAATGATTATAAAATTTTAGCATTATGCTTAGCAAATAAATTGAAAAAAGTACTTCATGATGTTATTGGGGAAACTCAAAATGGTTTTATGGCGGGAAGACACATAATTGATAATATAAGGCTTATCTTAGATTTATTAGACTACGCAGATTTAATATCAGAAAATAGTTTTGTTCTCTTTCTTGACTTCCATAAAGCATTTGACTCACTGGAACATGATTTTTTATTTAAAACTTTGGATCTGTTCGGTTTTGGTGAGCACTTTAAGAAATCAGTACGCACCCTTTATGCTGGAGGCAATAGCTCAATTAAACTAGCTCATGGAACCTCTGGCAGATTTAATGTTGAGCGTGGAATTAGACAAGGTTGTCCAATTTCTCCATTTTTGTTTCTTCTTCCTATGGAGATTTTAGCACATTTCATTAAAAACAGCTGCATAAAAGGTATTCAGATTGCTGGTAGAGAAATATGTCTGAGCCAACTGGCAGATGACACAACTCTATTTCTAAAAGATTGCTCTCAAGTAAAGTGTGCTGTTGAGCTGCTTGGTGAATTTTCTGCAGCCTCAGGTCTCAACCTTAACTTATCTAAATGTGAGTTACTCCCTATTAAAACATGTCATGACACAGAGATCTCAGGAATCCCAGTAAAACACAAAGTTAAATATCTTGGTATCTATATTATAAAAGAGGAGGACCAAAGATTAAGTGATAACTTTAATCCCCTTGTTACTGTAATTCAAAAAAAATTCAATTTATGGGTACAGAGAGATTTATCCATCTCCGGTCGTGTATTACTTTCTAAGGCTGAAGGTCTCTCCAGTTTGGTGTATGCGACCTCTGCCCTTGAGGTTCCCAAGGACATCATTTCAAAAGTGGATAAAACATTGTTTGATTTTATTTGGAAAAAAAAGGTTCATCTAATCCGAAAAAATGTTATGATAAATAAGCTGTGCTCTGGTGGGTTTAATGTATTAGACTTACAGACTCTAAACTCCTCCTTTAAAATTAAATGGATCAAAAGATATCTCTTAAATCCAAACTCTTTGTGGAACTTCATTTCAACACATGTATTTGAAGCATTGGGTGGTCTATCTTTTATTTTAAGGTGTAATTACAACATTGACAAAATTCCGATCAAACTCTCCAATTTCCACAAACAGCTGTTTTTGTGCTGGACTCTGGTTCACAAACACAATTTCTCTCCACACAAATACTATATCTGGAATAACAAAGACATTTGTTTTAAACATAAATCTATTTTCTTTAAAAATTGGTTTGACAGAGGAATAGTTCATGTACATCAGTTATTCAACAAAGACGGCAACACTTACTCTTACAGTGAATTTTTAACTACGTATAACTTTCCAGTACTACCAAAAGAATTTGCAATTGTCTTTGATGCAATTCCATCTGGTGTGAAAATGTTGATGTCAAATCCTGTACAAAACAGCACGAACTATTTAACTGAAGAATTATTCATTGGTAACTCTGACCCTTTTTTAAGTGAAAAAACAAATAACAAATGTATTAGAGAATTAATAATTAGAGACAGCATTAGTAAACCTGCTTCTATATTCTTCTGGGATAATTTATTTAATGATATCTGTTGGAAAGATGTTTGGTTGTTACCTAGAAAATACTTTATAACTAATAAGATTCGAGAAGTGTCCCTAAAGATTCTGCATAAATGTTATCCTGTAAACTATATAATCTCCAAGTACCGTCCAAACGTAGACCCAATGTGTTCACTCTGCCACAGCTCTGAGGAGACCATCATCCATCTCTTCTGGGACTGTTCTCATACTCAGCTGTTCTGGAAAGACATTTTCATGTATGTAAATAGAAAGTTAGAAATTGACCTACCATTTGACGCTAAAATTATACTGTTTGGTTTCTTTTGTCCAAATATTTCAAGTGAGAAAGTTTTTGTTGTAAATTTAATACTACTCTTAGCCAAATTTTACATCCACAGCTGTAAATTCTCCTTGCTAAAACCTAGATTTATAGTGTTTTCTAATTATATTTCCTCTTACTTATCTACTTTAAAGTATTGTACTAATGCCAAAGCTTTAAAAACTAAAACAATCTGTAACGAATTTCTGTTGTAAGCTGCCCAAAACACATTTTTGTTTTTGTTTATGTGCCTTTATTCTCTTTTGTGCTATGCATGCCTTAAGTCTCGAGCCATGTTTGACATTGTAAGATTTTTTGTACTTGTTTTTTTTAATAATAAAAAAAAGAAAGAAAACCACCAGGGGGCGTCGTCACTACACAAACAAAAGGAACCTGGATTACATGGAAAATATTGTAGGATTTAAACAGTTTCCCCAAAGATTAAAAGAAACTTTTCTAAAAACTACTAGATAAACTTTTCTGCAAAACAAGAAAAATATTATAAAGACGGTGCATTTTGATCAAATTAATTAAACAAAAACCCTGTTACACAACATTGGTAGTTGGCAAACAACAATTTGGTGAATTACCACCACAAACTGGTGAGGTGGACTGAAACAATGCAAACAAACAAACAAATTGAATAATTAATCGTTATTTTACAGGTTTGACTCAAGCTTCCATTATTTCTCAGCAAAATGATCTTAGTCTAAAAGAAAGATGAAAGGTGGCGGGCCATGCATTATTTCAAGGACTGCCAGGCCTTTAATTGTGTCCAGCATCAGAACAGCTGAAGTGAACAGGAGAGGACAAACATGTCTCCCGTTTCTGCAGATGTTCAGCTGACCAACATCTGGCTGCAGTGGAGAAACGTTCAGGAAGTAGAAACTAATTCTCTCCTGGACTCTGTGTCTGTTTGAAGCTCAGCAACGTTCTTCAGAGGCTCCCACTCTGAGTGCAGCCTCTCAAACGTTGGTTCTGCTGAGTTCTGTCCACAGAACCTGCTCCACATCTCAGGTCCAGATGTTCCACTCAGCTGCAGGAGCTTCTAACGGCCCTTAAATCCCCACAAACATGAAGAGGAGAGAAGAAGAAGAACATCCAGGAAGATGTTTCTCTGAACTGACCAACACTTGACTCACAAGAAGTCCACGTGCTTCAGTGAGACGTGTGGAGAAGTTCAGGTGGAAGCAGAGTTCCTGCTGAAGTCCTGAACTCAGCCTCTGTTCTAAAAGTCTGTCACACAGTTCATGTTGAGATGATTTTTAAAGCTTCAACATGTTCCTGTCACTTTCTGTCCACACCATCTGAACACCTCCTCATTTCAGGAAACATCCACCACAAAGCTTCACTGAGCCTTCAACAACTACATCTCCCATGAGGCAGCAGCTGCTGGAGCTAACGCTCATGGGAAATGTAGTTCAGCTACATGTTCCTCTTCTGAGCTCATGACAGAGTAGTTTGGATCCATCTGCATTTTCTTCAGCTGCTTTTCTCTGCAGCGTCAGGATCAGTTTGTAAAAATAATTCTCGTTTGTGAAACTGAACGCTGAGCTGAAAGAGTCTGCTGAAACCAGCCGAACAAGCTGAAGCTGATACACAACATGAGCTAAAAGATAAAAAAGATGAACACTAGTTAAAAGTTAACAAAGATAATCACTTGCTAAAAGTTAGAAGTAGCTAAACTTGAGGTAAAATGTGAAAGTAGCATAGAGATTGCTAAATGCAGCAGAAGGCTAGCTAAAAGCTAAATAAAGCAACAACACTGCAACTCAAAGCCTAAAGTAACAAAATGATAGCTAGAAGCAAAAATAAGCAAAGTGCTAGCCAAAAGCTAAATAAATAAAATGGTAGCTAAATTTGCAAAAGGCTAGCTAGAAGGTAAATGTAGCATAAAATACTGAAAATAGCAAAACGACAGGTAAAAGCTTAAAGTAGCACAAGGAGGCTAAAACAGAGAAGACAAACTGAATTAGATTTTAAAGTTATTAAAAGATCTTAGTGTTTTTATTTATAGAAAATATATAATAAAGTTTAATAATTTAAAAAGGATGAAAGTTACAAAGATCAAAAATCATCCGTCAGCTCTGAATGAGATCATCAGTTTGATGATGAACGACTAAAACAGCATCAAGTCTGCAGAAACAGATTGTAACAAAGTGACAGAAGATAAAAACATCCAACAATGTTGTGAATGCTGACTCAGCGTTCACACATTAACATGGTTTCTCTTCATGTTGAACACATGAAACACACAGAAATGGGATTTCTGACCTCCAGCTGTGGTCACATGATCAAAACAGGTTCCAGATGTTCTGATGGAGCAACAGACAGAATCAGTTTTCATCTTTCAGGATTCTGGAAGTCCTTTGATTCCAGCTGCAGCTGTGATTCATCTTTCAGGATTCTGGAAGTCCTTTGATTCCAGCTGCAGCTGTTGTTAAATGTGTGTTTGTGTTAGTCAAACATCTCCAGGTCTGGATGGGTCACAGAATGGGAGCCTTGTGTGGGACTTGAATGGACTGATGATCCAGATGTGTAGAGTCGGAGCTGCCACAGCTGTCTGTTAGAGAGGAAGAGGAAAGAGCAGCAACACTTGTGCTTTCTCTCTCAGTGTCTGTCTCTGCTGGACTTTTTGTTGCTGCAGCTCAGACTCTGAGTGTTGACGTGTGTGAACACGTTCAACGAGCGACGCTTCACTCACATCTGGATGGTGGAGTCGGTGTTGGTGAGAAGAAGTGA
>JBBPBX010033244.1:4055-33375 GCA_038048925.1 Garcialebias charrua | reverse complement strand
AAAACGAAAGTTAAAAATGGCAGAATTAAAAAGGGTATAATTAATTATCTAAGAATTATTTTGTGTATTAAAATGAATTAATATTGTCAAGATAGCACACAGACATAACATAAAAATTTTAAATACCTATATGTGGTCTCCTTTAACAATTCTCATTGGGTTAGGCAAAAAAATATAGTACACCATTTGTGTGCATGAAGTACAAGCCCAAAACCAGAAAAGTTGGCACGTTGTGGAAATCGCAAATAAAAACAGAATACAATGACTTGCAAATCTTTTTCAACCTATATTCAATTGAACACACTGCAAAGACCACATACTTAACGTTCGAACTGGTAAACTTTGTTATTTTTTGCAATTATTAGCTCATTTGGAATTTGATGCCTGCAACATGTTTCAAAAAAGCTGGCACAAGTGACAAAGAAGACAGAGAAATTTGAGGAATGCTCATCAAACACTTATTTGGAATATCCCACAGGTGAACATGCAAATTGGGAACAGGTGGGTGCCATGATTGGGTATAAAAGCAGCTTCCTTGACATGCTCAGTCATCCACATAGAAGGATGGGGCGAGGGTCACCACTCTGTGAACAAATGCGTGGGCAAATTGTCGAACAGTTCAAGAACAACTTTTCTCAACGAGCTATTGCAAGGAATTTAGGAATTTCACCATCTACGGTCCGTAATATCATCAAAAGGTTCAGAGAATCTGGAGAAATCACTACACGTAAGGGGCAAGGCCGAAAACCAACATTGAATGCCCGTGACCTTCGATCCCTCAGGCGGTACTGCATCAAAAACCGACATCAGTGTGTAAAAGATATCACCACATGGGCTCAGGAATACTTCAGAAAACCACTGTCAGTAACTACAGTTCGTCGCTACATCTGTAAGTGCAAGTTAAAGCTCTACTATGCAAAGCAAAAGCCATTCATCAACAAGATCCAGAAACGCCGCCGGCTTTGCTGGGCCCGAGCTCATCTGAGATGGACTGATGCAAAGTGGAAAAGTGTTCTGTGGTCTGATGAGTCCACATTTCAAATTGTCTTTGGAAACTGTGGACGTCGTGTCTTACGGACCAAAGAGGAAAAGAACCATCAGGACTGTTATAGGCGCAAAGTTCAAAAGCCAGCATCTGTGATGGTATGGGGGTGCATTAGTGCCCAAGGCATGGGTAACTTACACATCTGTGAAGGCACCATTAATGCTGAAAGGTACATACAGGTTTTGGAGCAACATATGCTGCCATCCAAGCGACGTCTTTTTCATGGACGCCCCAGCTTATTTCAGCAAGACAATGCCAAGCCACATTCTGCACGTGTTACAACAGCGTGGCTTCGTAGCAAAAGAGTGCGGGTCCTCCCCTGGCCTGCCTGCAGTCCAGACCTGTCCCCCATTGAAAATGTGTGGCGCATTATGAAACGTAAAATACGACAACGGAGACCCCGGACTGTTGAACAACTTAAGCTGTACATCAAGCAAGAATGGGGAAGAATTCCACCTGAAAAGCTTCAAAAATTGGTCTCCTCAGTTCCCAAACGTTTACTGAGTGTTGTTAAAAGGAAAGGCGATGTAACACAGTGGTAAATATGTCCCTGTGCCAACTTTTTTGCAATGTGTTGCTGCCATTGAATTCTAAGTTAATGGTTATTTGCAAAACAAAATAAAGTTTCTCCGTTCGAACATTAAATATATTGTCTTTGCATTCTATTCAGTTGAATATGGGTTGAAAAAGATTTGCAAGTCATTGTATTCTGTTTTTATTTGCGATTTGCACAACGTGCCAACTTTTCTGGTTTTGGGCTTGTATTTAATGCTCTTTCACCAGAACAAAAATAAAACTTATGAAAAAATAATTCCTAATTAACATTATTAAGGGGCTGTCCTTGGTTGGAATGGGTGATAGGCTTCTATACAGTTGGACTTCTGTCCTCTTCCTCAAAAAGTTCTTCTAGGGCTGTCTCTTTTTGCTGCTTTAAAGGAGGCATCTGAAATTATCATACCTGCAAACTCAGAAGGGATGAAAAAGGTGACAAACGTTGCGCCTGATTTAGTGATAGACTCAGAACAGCATCACTGATTTGAACTATTTTACTTTCCAGACAATGTGTTACCTGGGCTCTTTCTCATCTACAGCATAAAGAAAAATTTGCTCTTTAACGACTTTTGACTTTAGGAAAAAATACATTTATTAACATATCCCAATATAATTAGGACATACACTAAAAAGATGATAGTCAAAAAATAAAAAGAGGCATTCAAAACAGAGCAGAGACTGACATGTTTTCTCACTTTGAAACGGAACAAATGGTTTAATGAAGAGACTTACTGCTGCTGTTAGTTTACGACTCGGTCATGTTTACGTTGGTTCTCCTGTGTAGTGTCGTCACTTTTCAAAGCACATGTCGCGCTCGCGCAGTTTTTTTTAATTTTTTTATGAAGCGTGGTGGAGCTCCCACACTTTAGAGGACTTGGCTCTGCGTCAGTCATTTGTAAAACACCGCCTCTAATCTGTTTTCGCCTCCCCACTCACTCTGTTGAACCAGAGCCCTGAACTCGCGCTTACTTGGCTGCGGCTGTTTTTTTTTTTTTTTACTTTATTCAGTTCAAAGATTTCGCTGTCGTCCCGCCAACTATAGTCTGTCTTGAGACTGATTGGGTAAATCTCGCGCTCCAACAAAGATGTTTTATTGTCGACAAGATGTCTCACTGTGTCTTGAAATCCAGTCAGTGGGAAATGATGCATTCTGATGCAGTAACGGGTCTGACACCCCCCCTCTTCCTCAAAAACAAAAACTCATCGGATCTACACGAATCACGTAAATGATATATTTTGCTTTGAAAACGGCAATTTTCGCCAAAAGGTGACTAGTTTGCAGGTATGAATTATTGACATAACCACAACTTGTAATTCACAAGTTTCAATTTTAAAATTAATAGTGTAATAATCCATGCAATCTATCATCTTTCATTACAAAAAACAAAACTTACATAGTTATCATCTTCATCCTCTTCTGCCTCCCTCTTCATCTCTCCCTCTGCGTGTCTCCCAGCTCTGCCATCTTCAGAAGAAATTCACCATTAAAAACACTGAGCAGCAAAAAAAGCTCTCACAACAGAAAGAGGCTACAATGAAACACACTGAACAAAAATATAAAACACTTTTGTTTTTGCTCCCATTTCTACTGTGGCCTTTTTAGGTCTGTTGTGTGTTGAAAAACGTCATCCGGAAAGCTAAAGGTGCTAAAGGTTAGCACCAGCTTCTGAGCCAGCTAGACTCCGGCAATCCTCGTCAGCTAAATGTTATTACATGAGATGGAGATTATTTATACAACACAGTGGAAGCAGTAAAGCAAAAAAGTAACAAGTGACATGAACTGGATGAGTTTAACGTTACGTGCTGCAACATTTAAAACAGAGGAGGACGCTAGTTTGTTAGCTCTGCTTCCACAACCACGAAGCAGCGTGTTAAAGACGGTACATTTGTACAAACTCACCTCATGCTGAGTGGTCAAATGCTTCTCTCTGCATGTTAGAAGTATTTCCGCCCTTTATTGTAATCGACACTTTGCATGTGTTGCAAGTAGACCTGGTTTCGTCTTCGCTTTTTCCTTGACGCGGCGCATGTCTGTGATGTCATCACGTAAATGCGTCACGACGACGAGTCAGTAGAACGACTCAGAGAACCGATAAACTGAATCGTTAAAGGTGCTATGTGTAACTTTCTGTAGAGCGCAGAACTTAGAAATATTTTCAACAGGCAAAGCATTCTGATCCCTCCCCCTCAGAGCCATATATGGCTCTGCTCCACCTTGCTCTGCTGAAATTCAAATTCAAGCTCTGTTTTTATTGGCTGATTCAAATTCAAGCTCTGTTTTTATTGGCTGGTTACAAACTCTGTTTTTATTGGCTGGTTAACGGCGGGTCACTCTGTGTTTTTAGTGTTTTTATAAATGCTGATAGAGAAGCAAGGGGACTATAGTTTTTTTCAGAGATTACTTTGTCTAACATCAGTCTGTCAGGAGATAGTGACAGAGTGAAGAAATATGTTAAAAATATATTTTTAGAAAAGTTACAGACTGCACTACAATGTTACATAGTGCAGCTTTAAGACTTTAAGACAAGCATCCTACAATTCCAGAAAATTGAACTCTAAAGAACCGGTTCTTTAAAAGAACCGGTTCTCGATTCCCATCCCTAGTCAGCAGCGTAGTTGTTGTCCAGTGCCTTTTGTCAGAGTCAGAGTCAGAGAGTCAGAGAGAATTTATTGTCATTTGCACCGCATGTAGTACATGTGTTGAAAACGAGATTATGTACACAGGGTCCCAGTTACATCCAACAACAAATGCAAGAGAAATACAATAATAACATCTAGGATTAACTAAGAGAGACATCACATCAGCTAGTAATACACTAAGCCCTAATGTAGTAGAAAAACATCATTATAAACAGCAGCACGAACATGAGCAGATGGTCACAGATGAACGCAGCAACAAGAAACAGATGGTCACAGATGAACGCAGCAACAAGAAACAGATCAGTACAGTATCAGTATGATGTGACATTTTGCAGTGTTTATTCTTATTATTTATTTATTCATGAGTCTGACAGCCTCAGGGTAGAAGCTGTTTCTCAGTCTAGTGGTTCTACATTTGATGCTCCTCAACCTCCGTCCCGAAGGGAGTGGTGCAAAGAGTGAGTGTGCTGGGTGAGTGAGGTCTTTCATGATGCAGGTGGCTCTTTTTCTGCATCTGGAGGTGTAAATGTCTGTGATGGTGGGGAGACTGACTCCCACAGACTTCTGTGCAGCCTTCACCACTCTCTGCAGAGCTTTTCTCTCTGCAACTGTGCAGCCTCCATGCCACACGTTGATGCTGGAGCACAGGACGCTCTCCACTGCACACCTGTAGAACGAGGTGAGGACTGGGCTTCTCAGACCGGCTCGTCTCAGCCGTCTGAGGAAGTAGAGTCTCTGATGACCTTTCTTGATCAGGCTGGTGGTGTTATTGCTCCAGCTGAGGTTATCATTCAAGTGTACACCCAGGTATTTGTAGCTGGAGACCACCTCCACCGCAGATCCACCTATATACAGTGGGGTGTGGGTGTGTTTGTTCCTTCTGAAGTCCACAATCATCTCCTTCGTCTTCTTCACATTCATGTGAAGGTTGTTCTCTTTGCACCAGCTCTCCAGATGTTCCACCTCCTGTCTGTAGCTGGATTCATCATTATCTGTGATGCATCCCACCACAGCTGTATCATCTGCAAACTTAACAATATGACAGCCTGGATGTGTGGCTATACAATCATATGTGAGCAGAGTGAACAGAAGAGGGCTCAGCACACATCCCTGAGGAGAGCCAGTGCTGAGGGTGATGGTGGAGGAGGAGAAGTTGTGGATCTTCACGGACTGTGGTCTGTCTGTTAAGAAGTCTAAGACCCAGTTACAAATAGAGGGGCTTAGTCCAAGTGTGGATAGTTTGTCTATCAGAGTTTGGGGGATCATGGTGTTGAAGGCAGATGTGAAGTCCACAAAGAGCAGACGCACGTATGAGTCCTTCTGATCCAGGTGGGTGAGAGCAGTGTGGACCACGGAGGAGATGGCGTCCTCTGTTGATCGGTTCTCACGATATGCATATTGATGAGGGTCCTCGTTGATGTTGACGGCTGTCTTGATGTGGGACATGACCAGTTTCTCAAAACATTTAGCGACTATCGGGGTGAGAGCCACCGGTCTGTAGTCATTCAGACCAGTCACTGTGGAGCTTTTTGGGACTGGGATGATGGTGGCGGTCTTCAGGCAGGTGGGAACTGACTCCAGTGCAAGTGAGGTGGTGAAGATGTCAGCCAGCACCTCACAGAGCTGGTCCGCACATTCCTTCAGAACTTTCCCTGGGATGTTGTCTGGACCCGTAGCTTTATGAGGGTTTTGTCCCAGTAGAGCTACCATAGCTTCATCTAGGAGAAACATGTTGAAATAAAACAGTTTTTGTATATTTTCTGAAATATATACAGTACATCTGTAAATAGTGCTTGAAGTTAACATGACATGGAAAATTTTATTAATAATTTCAGAACATTTGGTATGTGTATACATTTCGAGAAACACAAATTTTATGTTTGCTTTTCTATGGTATTTTCAATTTTAAGTTACCATCAATGACGAATGTTGGTCAGATTGTGATTAATAAGTTGTTTTACATGAAAAGGTATAAAAGCATAGTTTATGTAAAATAATTTATAGTCAGAGAGTCAGAGTCAGATAGTCTTTATTGTCATTTGCACCGAATGTGGTACATGTGATGAAAACGAGATTATGTACACGGTCACGGGGTCCCAGTTACATCCAACAACAAATGCAAGAGAAAAACAGTAATAACATCTAGAATTAACTAAGAGAAACATCAACTAGTAATACACTAAGCCCTAATTTAGTGGAAAAACGTAATTATAAACAGCAGCACGAACATGAGTCTGTATGAGCAGATGGTCACAGATGAACACAGCAACAAGAAAACAGATCAGCATCAGCATGATGTGATATTTTGCAGTGTTTATTCTCATTATTTATTTATTCTCATTATTTATTTATTTATTATTTATTATTATTTATATATTATAGTAGGCATGTAACGGTACACGTGGGTGTACCGAACCGTTTTGGTTCTGCACTTTCGGTTCGGTCCACCTGCGTACCGTTTCGGTTATTTTTTCACTCATTGAACGTTAATATATGCGCCGCGGAACAAAATTTCCTGGGCGCGTTTCAGCACAAAGCTATTATCGCGCAGCACGCACAGCATTAGCCATTAGCTTCTCGCTCCGGTCTCCTGTTTGTGAACGTTATGGCTTTCTTGTTAATACGAGCGCACATGCAAAGCTGTGTGGATGTTGTTTCATGAAGACTCTGCAGCAGCAACACGTCTAACGTGAACGCGCTTGAAACTACGTCATCGGAATGTGAACGAAGAAACAGCAGCTGTTACAAACAGCGCTTACAGCAGCAGTTGCATTTTCTGGTGTATAGGTCGCACCCGTGTTTAGGTCGCATTGTCCAATTATCACCAATAGATTGGAAAAATCCCTAGATAGGTTGCACTGGTGTATAGGTCGCACCTACGTTTAGCTCTGCTGCAAATGTCTGCCACAGGAGCGCACAGCAAGGCTTTTAAGAAGATTAACACTTAAAAACAATTATTTGTTTGATAAAAATTATAGCAAATATATGTCTGAGCTGAACTTTTCCTTAATAAATGAACGAAATTGTGAAATGAGCTGGATTTAAAAATTTGTTTCACCGAAAGTGATAAGCCATATATCGGTCGCACCAGAGTATAGGTCGCAGGCCTTGAAAAAAAAAAACATAAAAAGGTGCGACCTATACACTGGAAAATACGGTACTTCATCAGGTAATTCAGAGCGGTCCAGATTAATAACACAAACTGTAGGAGTTTTTAAATCTCTGAATCCAAGTCTGAATGTTGTTATATGCACAGTTGATCCTCGCTATGAGACATCCATCACTTCAACACTGCAGCTAAAAAGTTCAGCTCTTTATGAATAAACAAAAACTGATGAATCAGGGTAACACTGATGTTGTCAACAAGTCCTGGAGCAGATTAAAGCCCTGCCCCGATCATGATGATGATGATGAGTGAGAGATTCAACTGTTCAAGAGGTATAGTTCTTTTATTATTATTATCTAAATAATCTTTTTTATTTAAAATCATAATCTTATAACTTTTTTTTTTTTTACCTCTTTGTGTTTTATTTCCAGTCTGGGACAGAGGTAGCTGCTCTCTTCTTCCACTTCAGGGACAGACATCCACCAGAGATCACCTGCAGCTAAGAAGTGTGTGATGACTGAACTGAACTCTGAACTTTCCAGGACCTGTCCCACCTGGAGGAGCAGGTCCAAGAAGAGGTTGTGAGTACAGTAATGAGGACAAATACAGCCACACTGCTGCTACTGGACAAAAACTTGATTAGTTAGATTGTAAACAGTCTGTTGCTGCTTATTGTTCTGGTTCTGACTGTTATTGTATTTATTAAGATTTTTATTATTGTTAATATAGTTTATTTATTGTAGAGTGCTGTTTATTTAAAATATCATCCAAATGGGTCACTTTTATTTATTACTACAATACAATACAAACATATTTTTGGCATATTTTCAAAATAAACATTTTGTAAGTCTTTATTTTGTCTTTTTTTTGTACCGAAAATAAACCGAACCGAGCCCTCCTTGTAGTTGAACCGAACCAAAATGCGATTTTAGCGTACCGTTACACCCATAATTTATAGTAATTTAAGTTTTTAAATGATCAGAATCAGCTTTATTGTCATTGCACTGAAGCATAACGAATTGCATTTGCAGTACAGCCCGATCAAATGATGATCAAACCAGATGATCAAAATGCATCAATGATACTTAGTGCAAATTCATTAATTTTCACAAATCTAAACTCAAAAGACGCATGTGACGTCATCCGATGGAACATTTTGATGGAATGGCCGATGCCCGATATTTAACTTTATCGCCAATATCGGCCGATACCATGCCAATATTAATGTGCATCCTTACTGCAAAGTTTTTTTTTTTTATTGTGATACTTTTTCAGCTAAACTAACACTGAAGTACAGTTACTTTAAAAAATACTGCTGCAAAAGATGCTTGAATAAAAACAGAAAGTTGTCTTCAGAAAAAACCCTCATGACCAGAGTACAGGCAGTTAATTTAAATGAGGGAGCTGCAAGCGTGTTTATCTTTACAGCATCATAATTACCAATATTTCACACAAAGTTCTTAAACCAACAAGAATCTGCAGACAAAGAGAAACTAAATGATGTTACCCGTTTGCATAAACGCTTCCTCCGTGCGGTTTTGTGGGGATGATGTTTGTGGTCCAGTGAAAAATGGTAAACTGGCCTAATTATCTCTTGAAGTTGGGCTTATCGGGAACGTGTGGTTGAACACAGCCTTCAGGGATCAGTGCAAGGCCTGCTCTGTTGTTGCAGCGTGCGCTCTGGGAGGTAATAGTAGCTACTGGACAGAAGTCCTGTTGTGTGCTCATTGTTGCTCTCGGTGTGCGATGAGTAAACACATTTCTACTGGGAATGGGGGAAATATTAGCTTGTTTTAGCAGGTACACAGGCATCTTTAAAAACTTGACATTTTTACTTTTGATGAAGGAAAAGCTTAGCAAATCTTTTTTTCTTCTGTTGGCAATCAATAAGTTTATCCAGCTTTTTAGACTACAGGTGCTAATAGAATCACACAAAACAATTGTCTCAAGATAAAAGATTTTTACAGGTTTAGTTTCAGATGAAAGCATCAAACGCAAATCAGAGGAGCACGTAGGTATCAGATCAAAGAGAAAAAGTCAAGAGTGATTCATTTAGTTGATATAGATTGCTGACGAGCACTATTTTGAAATGAGATCGACCCCCGCCCCCCATCTAGATACACGTTAAACAAAATGGCTGGGTTTAAACATTTTCAGAATTCTTTCAAAGCCGGCACGTAGTACAACTTTTTGCACACAATGAGCCAAACCTTATGTCACAAAGACTAGTAAAAAATAAATAAATCAAAGTACAGAACAAAACCCACTCAACTTTTGTTCTCGTGTTGGTGATGAATGATTCCTTAAAATTGATTTTTATATTAGTGACATGCAATTCAATAGTAATAGAATATTAGAAAAAGTAATAAATTTCATATAGATTTAGCTAATAAAAGTTGATGTATCTAGTTAATAATTTATGTTTAATGTTTATAAAGAATAGCTTTACAATGTATGAACATAAATATAATAAAAATATTGCCCATTTATTTTTTAAGCAACAAATTTGTTCTGTTTTTCACTCATGTTAATTTATGTTCATATAATACACATTTCTGAAGAACATTTGTGAATAGACATCAAAATACTGACAGAGGTGACAAAAAAAAAAAAGGCCAACAACAAATACGTTAATAAAGAGTGGTGAAAGGCGGTTTGGGTCATTAGTAAACAGAATCCTGATTTGTGGAAAGAAAAAAGAAAAAAGCATTGAAAGAAAGAAGAATATAGTTATGAACAAATTTGACTGCCTTGAACGAATACAACTTGTATTGGATATGTAAACTGAAAAGTATTGGATATGTAAACTGAAAATTATTACATAAACACTGGTTTTAAACACAACAGCCAATATAAAATACAGTACTAATACAAAATTACACAAAAAAAAAATCCAACTTCAAAATAACAAAACTTGCAGCAACACTGCTACGGTGAAAACAGCACACGAACTTCAACTTTACCTTCTGAAGAAGCTTTTATTTTAACAAGAATAATGGTACATCCAGACCGAACAGCGTTTCAACTTCAAAAAAGCTCGTCACGCACGCAAGTGGACGCACTAGACCCACAGTGGTGTCCAGACCAGAACGAGAAGCTGCGGCGGTGTGGCGGCGGGGTGTGTGGGAGGAGCTTACCGGTATACCGAGTTCCTCACTGCACTCCGCCAGGCAAGGAGCTTTTTATTTCTGTCTCTGTAGAGCAGACTTGACTGGTCGTGAAGGACTTGTCGCGAACACACAGCTACAATGAGTTTCTCTTCCATAGTACACGACTTTGCGGGTTTTTTCTGTGTCCCACAAACAATACGTCACATAGTTGCGCAATACCCCCGTCCCCTCGTTTCCGCGTCACATAGGGACTCTCCCCCTCTCTTCTCCCCACGACTCTCCCTGATTGGTTGACACACGCGTTCACGAGTTTGAACGGCGAAATCTTCAGCATGGTCAAGGAGTGCTTTGGAGGCCGACGCGGGTTCACGTGCACGGAAAAACGCTTTCCAGCACGCTCAACACGCACGTGACGTGACGCCCGACGCCAAGACGCGCGTCCCCCATTGACTTTGCATGTAAACCGGACGCTCCTGAAGTTGAAAACGCGTTCGGTCTGGATGTACCATTAGATTGTTCTGCATCAACATTTGTTACGTCAGCGTCGTTTTAAAGCTACTCGTTGCAACCTCATAAGCACTGGCAAATAAAAAGAAGCAAATCAACTCCAACATGCGTTTGTTCGTCTACAAAAACAGCCAAAATGGCCGAAACCTGGTGACAAACTGCAACATCCATGGAAGAGCCGTTTGGCATGGATAAGTTCCCCAACCTTGATGTATTGAATTCAAATCATTTAAACGGCACCAATTAACAATAATGTCAGGTCACTGTATAAAAACATACATTATAAAATGCCAATTCGCAAAAGTCGTTTAAGGCAGTGGTTCCCAACCCTGCTCCCTGAGGAACACCATCATGCATGTTTTAGTTGTTCCTCTGCTCCAACATAGCTGATATGAATGAAAGGTGATTAAAGGAAGTAATTAAACCAGCTCAGGTTTGCTGCTTTGTTTACATCGAGTGCGGACCCGCATTTCAGAACAAAACTGGCACTGTTCGCTTTAGTTTTTTTTACCTTTAGGTTCTTTCCCGGTGGACACGAGCTCGTGCACTTTGTGGGGTTTATTTTAAAGCCGCTCTGAGGCCATGTGTCAGGAGGTCAAGGTGTTCTCTTCGGCTGTGTTGCGTTCAGGTTACAGGAACCCTCCGAGCTGCGACACCTTCAGGCCCCCCCCACCCAGCCTTTACATAACAACAACCCGCTTGCACCGGAGCCGTGCACCGTGTGTGTGTGTGCAGCAGGAGAACAAACGCATGAATAAAAAAAGAAGCTGGACCGTTATATTTGGACGACCATGAGTCGGGCCAGAACCCGAGCTGAGCTGCGGCCGCTACAAAGAATCACATGCGTTTTTTTTTTAAATAAATAAATAAATAAACTAAAACAAAACAAAAACACGAAGCTTCTTCTTACCTGAGTCCAACCAGCTGCAAGGATCCTTCCAGAAATAATGAAAAAGAAAAAAAAAAAGAAGAGGAGTTGCTGTAAGTTGATGAAGTCCAGAGAGGCTGCAGCAGCTAGCTGTGCTAACAGCTTAACTTGCTGCTCAACAACAGTCAAGATGTCTCACTTTTTATCCGCTCCCCGCGCAGGACTCATCGTTCTGCGGTCAAATGTCGCCGCCGTGTCACGAACACGCGTGGGCCCAGCCTGGAAACTGTCCAGAAGTTGTGCGCGAGCTGGCCCGTTGTCAGTTTAACGTCAGCTTTTGTTGACAAACACGGCTGCGTGGTGGAAATCACACACACGACGTGAAGTTAGCCTGCTAGCTTCACTCCGCTCTGAGCTAGCTAACGCGACGCCTGATTAAAAATAAAAATAAAATAAAAACTGCTCGAGTCCAGTCCGTAAATCTTTCTCCTCCTCCTCCTGCGGGTGAATCGTATCCGGTGGGCAGCAGCGGGTCGTCGGCGGCTCCGGGAGTCGCTCTCGGTGACGGTGCACTTCGTCCGCTAACTCAAGTTATCGCTCGGGTCTCTGCGCTCCTCCGCCATTTCCAAATCTCCCCCAACACAAACAAACAGGGCTGCCTGCGCGCGCCCGGGCTGCGCGCTGAGGCCGAACCGCGTGCAGGGAGCGCGTGCGCCTTGTTTTTATATAATGTAAAAAAAATATGTAAACAAATGATCGTGCGCATTAACTTGACGGAGAGCAGAGAAGGAATGCGCGTCACCCGCCGCCTTTCATGCCAAAGGTTGTAAATAAATATGGCAAGCCATTTGAGCATAAAATTGGTCTCGCTTATTCAAGATATCAATTTTTATTAATTTTTATTAAAGTTTTATTCATTTTACATATAAAAAAAAAACATAAAAGATAATGGGAAAAAATTTTTTTTCATAAATATGTGAAAAAAAATCAAAATACATAAAATGAAAGGTGGCAGAAGAAAAAAATCTTATTTTGTCTGCCTCTTTTTTTCCAAAAACAAAACAAACGATTTACAAACAATCAATTTAAACAATTAACTTCCAAAAACAACAGATCAATTTAGTAACATTTCACACTCAATAATCAACAAATACATTAGGATGCATTACTTAATTGATTTTTAAATTTTTAATTTAAAAAATAAATAAATAGATTTATGACTAGTCATATTAGTTATTTAAGATATCTTGAATTGAATTTTGACTAGACATAATGTAAATACAGATATCTTAAATTAACATTCTGGATAGTCAAAATGTAATTGTTCCTAGTCAAAACTCATTTTTAGATATACAGGTGATCCTCGACTTACGGCAACTCGGACTTACGAATGCGCTCCGAACCAGGGGCGTAGCCAGGGGGGTGGGGGGGTGTTCGCGGGGTTCGAACGAACCGCCCACTTTGCCTATGAAGTCCCATCTAGGGATTTTATGAGGGGCAGTTCATTTAAAGGAGAACTTGACCAGAATGAAGCAACATACCTCAGTAGCTCACTGGAAACACATTGGGTTGGTTGCTGCTCCAAACCTTATCTAGACCAAGTGGGTTCGATTCCCACTTGGTATAACTTTTTTTTAAAAAAAATTTTAGATTATTTATTCATTCCAGATTAAAAAAACACAAGAAAACTATTTACAAAACAACAAGAAATAAAAAAATGGTAAATGGAGCTTATTTATATAGCGCCTTCCAGCCCCCTCTGAGGAGCCCCAAAGCGCTTTACAATACGAGCCATCTACCCATTCATACACACATTCATACACCGTTAGTGGTAGCCTGCCTTGTAGGGCGCTATCCAGACCTACCGGGAGCAACTCGGGGTTAAGTGTCTTGCCCAGAGACACAACGACACATGGTGGTCGGATGCGGGACTCGAACCTCCGACCTTCCGATTGGGGGTCGACTGCCATTACCACTGTGCCACGGCCACCCCCAATACATGAAACAATACATGAAATGAAAGGAAGCAGAAGAAGAAAATAATCTTATTATATCTGCCCCTTCTCAAACAAATGTTTTTTTTCAAACACTCGATTCAAACAACTTATTTTACGTTTGTCTTTTATTGGATAAAAAAAAGAAGAATGTGTTAACCACAGGCATATTAACTCCTTTTTTTAATCCAATAAAAGACAAACGTAAAATAAGTTGTTTGAATCGAGTGTTTGAAAAAAAACATTTGTTTGAGAAGGGGCAGATATAATAAGATTATTTTCTTCTTCTGCTTCCTTTCATTTCATGTATTGTTTTATTTCTTGTTGTTTTGTAAATAGTTTTCTTGTGTTTTTTTAATCTGGAATGAATAAATAATCTAAAAAAAAAAAGTTATACCAAGTGGGAATCGAACCCACTTGGTCTAGATAAGGTTTGGAGCGGCAACCAACCCAATGCGTTTCCAGTGAGCTACCGAGACGTGTTTATCTTTCAAGGTCCACATTTATTTTAAACGAACCGCCCCTCATAAAATTCTGGCTATGCCCCTGCAAACAGTACTGTTGTACAGTAAATACTGTACAGGTATGTGTTTATAGATGAATGTGTTGTGTAATGTGTTAGCTAACCGTTTGTAAATAAAGTTCTGTGCATGTTTTTGGACCAGTATGCCTGTTCAGTCTAATGTCGATAAACGAGTGTGCAGTGCAGCGTTAGCATACATTTCCGAGACTTACGCTAAAAATCCGGACGTACGAATGACACGTGCAATGAGTTCCAACTTACGTCAAAATCGGGTTACGAACGGCCCGTAGGTCCGGAACTCGTTCGTAAGTCGGGGACTACCTGTACAGGTGGTCCCCGACTTACGAACCATTCAAATTCACAGGGGGGCATCACACTCTATCACACAAACTGTAGTTGGGCCTCCTCAAAGGAACTGTTTGCACACTTAAATTGTGACGCTTTATGGTCAGAGACTTTTCTGCATCATTCATATTACTGTCATTATTTTCAGTTCTCAGACTACCTGGAATCACTAAATCTTATCAACTCATCTGGATCTGCCCATCACTGCGACTTTCATTGTTTTTGGGCTCTGAATGATCGTATCTTCATTAATGTTTCACATGGTTCAATTATGGGGGCAAAATGTCACACTGTTAACTCCTGTAATTACACATCACTGACAAAGAAGTCAAGTAAATGTCTGATATTAATGTTGTTATTGATCTCAGGGATTCAGCCTAATGAGTTTAAAAATATTTCAGGTCTCCGTTTTCTGCATGTAAACGCTCGTAGCCTTCTAAAAAAACTTGATGAATTGAAAATCCTAATCACTTCTTCTGGGGCAGATGTGATCGTTATCTCTGAAACTTGGCTCAACAATTCTGTTTTGAAAAATGACTTGGCAATCAATGAATTTAAGATCTATCGTTGTGACCGTAATACAAGGGGAGGTGGAGTCGCTATTTACATCAGAGATTCTTTGGCTGCCAGGATTGCATCTAAAAAAACAATCGCAAACCAGTTTGAGGCTTTAGCTGTGAACATCACTTTGAAAGGAGGTCAGCCCTTAACTGTTGTTGGTTGTTATCGTCCCCCCTCCGCAACACCTGAAGCTCTGTCCTCCCTGACTGAATTCATAGGAAATTTAAAACACAATGAGATTGTTTTGGCTGGAGATTTCAACATTGATTGGAATAAGTCGACCCCCCTCTGTGATAAATTCAAGGAATGTTGCCTATCTCTCAATCTAACACAACTTATCGATTCTCCTACCAGACCAAACATAAAATGTCCCGAAAAATCTTCTATCTTAGATCTGTTTTTCACAAATGCACCTCACAAATTTCCTGGTATAGGTGTATTTGCCAACGTTTTGAGTGATCATTCCGTAATAGCAGCTCTTAGATCTACTAAACTTCCACCTGCTAAGCCCAGAATAATTCAAAAAAGGGATTTGAAACGTTTCAGTGAACAGTCATTCCTTTGGGATCTATCCCTCTTTGATTGGCAACGTATCCTACAAATCAATGACGTGAACACCGCTTGGAACTATTTTCACGATAGTTTCATTCTCTTTGTAAACAAACACGCACCTTTCCGGCAGTTCAGGATAAAGAGCCGTGACAGCCCCTGGTTTACTCCTGAACTAGCTGATCTCCTGCACTGGAGAGATCATCTTTGGGCCGCAGCAAGAAAATCACACTCAGACACTGATTGGTTGAAATTTCGGCAGCTAAGGAATAAATGTACAACTGCCATCAAAGCCGCAAAACGTAACTACTTCTTATCTCAGACCTCCAAAAATCTAAACGATCCTAAAAAATTCTGGAAAACCATCAAATCTCTCTCAGGCACCCCCCAATCATCTGACCTCCCATCACAATTTCTTGTTGACTCTGTTCCTGTGTCAAATAAGCACGAGATCCTGAACTGTTTCAATAAACATTTTGTTGCTTCTAGTTCATTATTTGACACAGTTACAAACGGAAAATCAGCCACTTTATCTAATAATCAAACTTCTACAAATCAAATCCCTCCTACAAGTCAACCATCTGTTAATCACACCTTCTCTTTTTCTCCGTTCTCAGTCAGTGAGGTAAATAAACTGTTAAATGATCTTGATCCTAAAAAATCTGCAGGTCCAGATGAACTTCCACCTTACTTCTTAAGGCTGGCTGCTCATATCATCACAGTCCCTGTGACCCACATCTTTAATCTGTCCATAAGCCAAAACACCATTCCGGATGCTTGGAAAACAGCCTTTGTTCTTCCTTTGCTGAAGGGAGGTGACCCCACCTCATTGAACAATTATCGACCGATCTCTAAACTCTGCATCTTAGCCAAGGTTCTAGAAAAACTGATAAACTCTCAGATCAAAAACTATCTGGACTCATTTAACATCTTACCTCTTCATCAATCTGGTTTCAGGAAAAAACACAGCACAACAACTGCTTCTCTGAAGGTTCTGAATGATGTTGTTGAAGCATTGGATGCTAAGGACTATTGTGCTGCACTTTTCTTAGACCTGTCTAAAGCTTTTGACACTGTGGATCATAACATCCTGTGTCATAAGCTCTCAGAAATCGGTTTCTCTGATCACACCATCGGTTGGTTTTCTAACTATCTTTCCAATCGGAGGCAATGTGTTCAACATAACGGTACTTTTTCCAGCTATTTAACAGTTAAAAATGGTGTACCACAAGGCTCAGTTTTAGGACCCACTCTCTTTACAATCTACATAGCTAATGTAGGTCACTGCATCCCTGATGCATCCTTACATTTCTATGCTGATGATACAGTTGTTTATTGCCGAGCTAAAACAGTAGCTAAGGCTTTCCAGTTACTGCAATCCGCTTTTGACATCATCCAGTCAGATTTGTTCCGTCTCAAACTTGTCCTAAATGCTGATAAAACAAAAGGGATGTTTTTTTCAAATAGGAAGGCGGTTCCAGCAGATCCTCCTCTGATTTTATCTTCAAATGGTGTCCCTATTGAGTTTGTTGATTCCTATAAATATCTGGGTATCCTGATCGATTCACATCTCTCTTTTAAACTCCACGTGGAAAACCTAGTGAAGAAACTGAAAGTTAAACTGGGTTTCTTTTTCAGAAACAGATCATGTCTAACACTGAATGTTAGGAAACGCCTTGTATCTGTGACTTTCCTTCCCTCCATTGATTACGGTGACATTCTCTACATGAATGCTCCTACAAGCACCCTGCGGATGTTGGATGTTGTCTATCATGGTGCACTAAGATTCATAACTGGTTGTGATTATCGTACCCACCACTGCACCCTGTATTCACTGGTTAATTGGACATCATTAACCTCACGCAGACTCTTCCACTGGTACATTTTCATCTTTAAATCACTTCTTGGTCTGCTGCCCTCATACATCTCCTCCTACATGTCTTTGCGTGAGTGCAGCTACAGCGTGCGCTCTCAGGACATGATTACCTGCAGTGTTCCGTCAGTGAGGACTGAACTTGGAAAAAGGGCCTTCTCCTACTCCGCTCCTGCTTCATGGAATATCTTACAAAAAGATCTGAAGCTCTCGACCTTGACTTCTCTAAATGGTTTTCAGAATCTGTTGGAATCCTGGCAAAAACCAATGCAGATTTGTTCCTGTCTTTGATTTTATACATATACCTTATAATGTTTTGCTAGTTTTTTGATACTTTGTTAAAAAAAAAAAAAAAAAATATATATATATATATATTTTTTTTTTTTCTCTCTTTTGTTTTCTATTGTTTATTGTTTGTTTGTTTATTGTTTAAGGAAATTCTACCATTGCTGTTCATTGTTCTTTAGTTTTAGCAGGTCGCTTTCGTAAATGAGCCCATGAGGTTCAAAAGATTTACCTGACTAAATAAAGGTTGAATGAATGAATGAAAAAATACTTGAGTTTTTAGCTAGTTTTGTATTTGTTAGATCAACCGAGGAGGCCATCTTGACTCAGGCTGACTAAAATGTAGATGTCATTCAATGATCGTTTTACAAGAGGTTCATTCAAATCTGCTCAGTGGTTTATGAGATATTTTGCTAACAGTCACATGAACACACAGATGCAGTGGGAGACATTTAAAAGACCACATGTTTCCAACGACTTCTGCACACTGGGTTATTTTCATGTATGGAAACATTCAGCTCATTTAGGAGATGTGTGTTTTGGTTAAAGTATTTATCTTCCCACAAGACTTAACTTGATATTCAAACGTTTCCCACCACAGAAAAACAACGAGATGTATTTTAGTTTTCTTTCAAATCTGGCTCTATTTTTGTCTTAAGCTCGTTTTAGCCTTTACCTATGCTGCATTCAGTAGCCTTTAAATAAAGGATGACTGAGCATGAACTTTGTTGCCTTGAACCACTTTGGCTGTGGCTGTCTGCCTGGGAGGAGTCGACGAGGGACAGGATGGTCCACAGAAAACATCAGCTCCAGCAAACTGGTTGGTCCACTTAAGGTGAAGGTGTTTACTGCTTGGTGGGGAAACAGTTTGCTGGAACTCCTCTGACTGATGAAGTCCTCTGGATGGAGGGTGAAACGTTTCTATAAAAAAATAAACTGTCCAGATGACCCGACTGAGAATTATTGGATAGCCTTTAATTAAATACTTTTGGCTACCTCTATGCTGCAATCACTAGCCTTTAAATTATTTTAGCTATCTTCATGCTGCATTCAGTGGCCTTTAAATAATTTTAGCTCTCGTCATGCTGCATTCAGTAACCTTTAAACAATTTTAGCTATTGTCATGCTGCATTCAGTAACCTTTAAATTTTTTAGCTATTGTCATGCTGCATTCAGTAACCTTTAAATAATTTTAGCTATCTTTATGCTGCATTCAGTGGCCTTTAAATAATTTTAGCTATTGTCGTGCTGCATTCAGTAACCTTTAAATAATTTTAGCTATCTTGCTGCATTCAGTAACCTTTAAATAATTTTAGCTATCTTTATGCTGCATTCAGTGGCCTTTAAATAATTTTAGCTACCTTCATGCTGCATTCACTAACCTTTAAATAATTTTAGCTACCTTCATGCTGCATTCACTATATAATTGTAGCTGTCTTTATGCTGCATTTAATAACCATTAAATACTTCTATCTACTTTTATGCTGCATTCAGTAACCCTTAAATAATTTTAGCTATCGTCATGCTGCATTCAGTAACCTTTAAACAATTTTAGCTATTGTCATGCTGCATTCAGTAACCTTTAAATTTTTTAGCTATTGTCATGCTGCATTCAGTAACCTTTAAATAATTTTAGCTATCTTTATGCTGCATTCAGTGGCCTTTAAATAATTTTAGCTATTGTCGTGCTGCATTCAGTAACCTTTAAATAATTTTAGCTATCTTGCTGCATTCAGTAACCTTTAAATAATTTTAGCTGTCTTTATGCTGCATTTACTAACCGTGAAATACTTCTATCTACTTTTATGCGTCATTCAGGACCCTTTAAATAATTTTAGCTATCGTCATGCTGCATTCAGTAACCTTTAAATAATTTTAGCTACCTTTATGCTGCATTCAGTATCCTTTAAATAATTTTAGCTACCTTTATGCTGCATTCAGTAACCTTTAAATAATTTTAGCTACTGGTACCTTTATGCTGCATTCAGTATCCTTTAAATAATTTTAGCTACCTTTATGCTGCATTCAGTAACCTTTAAATACTTTTAGCTACCTTTATGCTGCATTCAGTAACCTTTAAATACTTTTAGCTACCTTTATGCTGCATTCAGTGTCCTTTAAATAATTTTAGCTACCTTTATGCTGCATTCAGTAACCTTTAAATAGTTTTACCGTGCAATGAATGTTTACAGCTAGAAACTGACTTTGAACAGCATTATGATTTTCTCTGAACAAACCACCCCTGAGTTTCCGCTGCCCAAACTTTTACTTTTCTTTTGAAAACATGTCAGTCGTTGAACATGTTTTCAAAAGGTCAAACTATAATTTAGCCGACAGAAAATGTGTCAGATGTGAACTATTTTAATAACTGATCACCGGCTGAAAACCAGAAAAAAACAAGTTTTTATCACAAAGGCTGGATTCACAAATCTTATCCTTTGAGGCTGGAAAATTCAACTTTTAATGTTTTGGAAAAGTTTAAAAGACGTGAAAAAAACTGCACTTTAAAATGATAAAATGTATGCAGAAACAAATATATTAATACGTGTCTGTCTCGAACTAAAATCTGCAGAACAAATTTCTACATTTGTATTAATAAAATAAATGACTGGTGATGAATGTGCAAAACATTAAGCAGTGTTTTGCTAAAGGCTTCCTTCCTCCCTTAGATAAATAACATTAATAATTGATTTTTATGTGAATGTTTCTGTTCAGGGCCCTGACACAACTTGTTGGGACTTGGCGCTAAATAAATAAACTGAATTGAATTAAAGCAGTCCAAGTTTTGATGTTAGACTCTCAACTACTACACTAAATTTGATCACAATACAATACTGTATTCATAAAAACACTGAATTTCATCCAATTTTTCTAAGTTCAGAAGTCTGCATACATTGATCAGTTGTAGATGTACATCCAGTGATTATTTTGTGTAAGTTTAATTAAATCCGTCCAGTGGTTCATTAGATATTCTGCTGACACACACACACACACACACAAAGATATGGGCAAAATCATCAATTAGTTGAATCAGAAAATGCTTTCTGTAAATAGTGGTTAGATTGTTTTTGGCGCCACCTAGTGGACTTCTAGGTTTTGCTCCGTGAAAAAGTGTGTTTTTTTTAGAGGTTTGTCAGGATGTTTATTTGAAAAACAGGAGGAACAAGACCTGACTGATCATCCTGCAGGCAAAGAGAGGGTCAGGAATCCACCACAGGTCCCCAAATACCAAGTTTGTGCCCCTAAAATTACGTCCAATATTAAAATTTATATTCCCAGTATGTGTTACGAGAGTAAAACAGTTTTGTGGTCTTCATTTATTGGACTTTATTGTAATGTTTGCAAACTTTAATGAATTTTTTTTTAAATCACGTTTTTGATGTTTTGTGGGTTGGAAGCTGAATAGTGTAGTTTGATCCTTGACTGGATGACACGTTTTTAGTAAAGAGCTCTTCGAATCGTTCTGATTTCTTCAACACGCTTCAGAAATTAATAATAAAAAAATAAAAAAACAGAATAAAGGGTGTTTTTGTGACTGAAAGCTACAAATCAAGAGCCCAAAGACCCATTTTAATAGTTTTTATTTTATTTTAAATAAACAGCACTTTGTCACTTTTTGAGTTTGAGCTTTTTTTTTTTTTCTGCCAGAAAGACAGGCCACAGTTTGAGCTCGACCCTGCTGCAGAATTAGACAATAAACAAAATCTGAATATGTTCAGTCACAAAGAACGGAGGGGGAAATAAGAAATGCGGACAGGAAAACCTTTTTAAAAACTCGTAGAAAACACAAACGTTAAAGTAAACTTTTATTACATGGAGGCAACATGTAAAAACAGTAAAGGTGTAGCAATAATTGAAGGAATCACCCACTGCACCCATCAGTTAATGATGACAAGAGCTGTACAGTAGTCTCACCTGTTTGGGTCACAAAGATTATGCAAGATCCATTAGAGTTTACAGTATGCAGTATTTTTATCACTACTGTTTACATTTATCACTCCTGTTTTCATTTATCACTACTTTTTATATCCACACTACAGTACTGCTGATATAAATATTATTTTTCCTAGCCTTATTGCATATGTCACGTTCCCTCTATACCAATATCAACTACCTCATTCATATACTGTGAAACTTCATATGCTGCTTTGTCACTTTATTACAAATGTCAATGTCAGAACCTTCATTTTATTTTATATACTTTTTATACTACTATGCTAAAACTCAGGACAGTATTCCATTTTTATTATTTCATTTTATGCTTATGTTTATTTAACGTTTAAATGGTTACTGTTGCACCGGGGGACAGAGAGAAACGCAATTTCAATCCTGTGTATGTCCTGTACATATCGCAGTCTTGACAATAAAGTTGACTTTGATGTGATGACTCTCAGCTACTACCACCAAACTTTAGCTCAGTATGTGTAAACTGACTGAAATAAAATAATAATGTAACACGTTTGGCAGCAGGTAACAAAGGCTGTTTTAGTTACTGAACAAAGAAAGAGTCTGATTATTAGATTTAATCCCATTTTCCTCAGTTTAATCCTTCAAACAGCAGCAGTGTGTGATGAACGCAGGTTTGTTGTCAGTTTCCTGTAAAAGCTGTTACATGTTGTTTTACAACAACAAACATCTGTCCTCCGCAGGAGAGGAGCTCCCATCATTTGAAGAGTTTGAATTTCCGCAGCAGCGGCTGCACCGTCTCTTTGGGGCAGGGCTTCAGGGCCAAACACGTCGGCATGTTCTCCGGCTGCTCCACCCACACTTTGTGGGCCACGCCGGCCTCCGTCAGGCGCTGCGACAGGCCGGAGAGGGCGGCTTCGTCCGGGGCCTGGAGACCAGGGAGTTGAATAAAGTTTGACTTATCTGACTGTTTTGTTTCACTTAATGCTCCTTATAGTCCCGTGCTCCTTATGTATGAAAACAGACTTGTTCATTGATATTGCAGCTTATAATCCAAAAATATGGTACAAACAAGACAACAAGAGTTGGGTTTAAGAGTCAGCTATAATATAAGTTATGAATCTTTAGTTGCAGGTTTTTTATATATAATTTTTCCTTACAAGAAACTATTTCTGTCTACTTTATGGGACATTTTCTGTAACGCCTGTTTTTTTTTTTTGGAGTTTTGCATCGTTTGACATGTTTGCCTCAGCTCTGACTGTCCTGGCACTTGGACAGTTTGAGCTCATTGACAAGATTCCTAATTTGATCAACGTAGTTTTACCCTCTACCAGTGGTGGGCAACGCTAATCAAAAAATTAGTTCCACAATTTCTAAAACGCTTATTAATTTTTTTAGGTCCACAATTTCAAAAGCACAAATGTCTTATGAAAATTAGGGGAAGCTAATCTAATCCGCTATTTATATTCGACAATTGGTAGCCGGCAGCGTTATGCAATATTTGCACTACACTGCCAACTGAAAAGTAACTAAAATGATCCTAAAAGGATGAAATTACAAAAATCAAAGGATTTATTTAATACTTTACGTACATATATTCTATTCGGCCACGAAATTAACAAAAAAGAGAATGATCTTTTAATCCCTAAGACCACTTTTAAAATCTCAAATACACGGGTGTGTCGCCACCGCATTTATACATAAAAGTAACCCAAATACATAAAACTAACGACTCACCGTCGAGTGGTCGACACAAAACACACAATAAAATCCTCCGGCCGCGTTAATTTGGCTTGAAACAGCGGGGTTCTCTGCGGATTTATCCAAGTAACCCAGCACAACCAGCTAGCCACAGAGTTAGCGTCCAGTTCACCTCTGACCCGGAAGATGTCAAGATTCTATAGGCAGTCAACAGATTTAATGAAAAGTAACTAAAATACATAAAACTAACGACTCACCGTCGAGTGGTCGACACAAAACACACAATAAAATCCTCCGGCCGCGTTAATTTGGCTTGAAACAGCGGGGTTCTCTGCGGATTTATCCAAGTAACCCAGCACAACCAGCTAGCCACAGAGTTAGCGTCCAGTTCACCTCTGACCCGGAAGATGTCAAGATTCTATAGGCAGTCAACAGATTTAATGAAAAGTAACTAAAATACATAAAACTAACGACTCACCGTCGAGTGGTCGACACAAAACACACAATAAAATCCTCCGGCCGCGTTAATTTGGCTTGAAACAGCGGGGTTCTCTGCGGATTTATCCAAGAAACCCAGCACAACCAGCTAGCCACAGAATTAGCCCCCGAGTTCACCTCTGACCCGGAAGATGTCAAGACGGTGAGGGAGGGGAAAAAGGCAAAACAAGCAGCTACGGAGCCAGCATAAGAGCCTCTAAATAGCTTATTCGTTTTTACTGATAGATAATTAGTTATTAGCGGTACTGCATTTTAAATAAAAATAGCACAAATCCGCTTATGAATTATAAAAGTTAGTCACTCCGCTGTTACGCTGACAAAAACGTTAGGTCAGCTGTAAGCGGATTAGTGCATTAGCGGTCCCTAGCGTTCATGTGCCCACCTTTGCCCTCTACATAGGCCACATGCTTAAAAATGTCAAAATGAGTCTGACACCTTTTAGTGGATGTCACAGACGTGTGTTAAACTATTTCCAGAACTTGACACAACTCAAATTTTATTGCAAAAAAACAAAAAAAAAACAGTACAATGAACTTTTATGATGCAATTTTGGTTTTATCATCTGATCTCCTTCCGTCCGGCGTCCGGTGCGAGCAGTTGCTCAGCTGCAGCACCTCTGTTAGCATCTTAGCTATGTCTGCGGGGGTGCACAACTCCGGCGACTATGATCCTAATGTTGCTCCTTCTCATTTGCCCCTCCACGGCCTCCAACCTCCTCTTCAGCCCATCCACCTCGTTCTTCAGTTCTGTCATGGTACCATGCAGAACTTCCACTTCCGTCATTCGCTATCTTCACACTCATCCTCACCTGGTCAGTTTCTGCTCTGAGGACCACAATGCTGTTAACGACCTCCACCCTCACCGCTTGGAGCTCGCCCTTGATAAAATTAAAATGCTCTGCCAGGGCAGCCTTCATCTCCATCCTAATTATTGTCTGAACTTCAGTTGTTATTAAAGCCAGAATGTCTGACCCTTCTGTCTCTCTGGAGCCCGGCGAGGGCGGAGCTAGAAGCACCGGGGTCCAAGGTTGTGTTGGGTCCAGTGGCCACAGAGCACGCAGTCGGAGACCATACCACAGCTCTCGATTCAATCCCGCGACAAGACCGACTTCAGAAGAATCACACACAGAGACGGCGAGAATATTTTTATAAAGTCAGTTTTAATCAGTGCCGACAGGAGCCCGACAAAAAACGTGACTTATCTCGTCGTCTCCATCTTGAATCACCTCAATTTTGGTTTTAAATAGAATTTTTTTTTATCTATCAAATTACTTTGATGCTTGTACTGTACTTCTTTGCAAACCTTTTCAATGTTTTTTAAAAAAATATATTTTAGGGATGTTGGCAATATTAATTTCCTATTGTTTTTATTGATGCTTTCATATTTTAATTTACCGTTACCTGGTAATTTAGTTTTTATTTGGTGAGGCTCAGATAATAATTGAGAGGCTTCCTCTTGTGATTTTTGTTTGCTGATTCAACACTGACTCCTCTGCAGCTTAATTTTTTTTTAAAAAGTCTTAGAAAATAGTATAGAAGCTTTTAAAACAGATTTGCCGTAGTTTTTGCGTAATTTCAGTGAATCTACCCAGTACGGTAGTTTCATACGTTATGTATGAATTTTGAATATTTTCTCTAACGAACTATTTGAACTGCCGTGTTCTCTGAGGATAAAATCAGCTGTGTGGTTCTGACCACTTGTTACTCTTCTGACGGCTTGCTTTGAAAGAATTCATAAAACTTTGTCTACAAAGCTTCTTGCTGTTCATGAGGCAAAACATTAAGTTTAAACCCTTTATGGCTTTCAAACATTTCTTGCATAACTTCAGTTTTTGTAAAGAGAAAATTTAATTTCTCATGTTAAACTGTATGTCACCTCCTGTTTTAATAGATTATTTATCTCCGATTGTGTCAGCCTAAATACAAATTTAGATTCACAGACTTGTGCGTGAAATGTGATAAACATCACGTTTAAGACTTGTTTTTGTTCATAATTTTGTTCAGTCTGGCTATTAATGTTACGTTTGACCTACTTTCCTCATGTCGTGGGAGATTTGTAATGTTTGTCTGTATTTTGAAGCATTTTGTTAATGTGTTAATGTTGCAGCCGATTAAAAAGATCACAAACGCCAGACATTTCCTAAATCAACAGTCGTTAATGACGGATATATCAGCGTGGCTCTTGTTGTTGTGTGTGCTGCAGTCAGTGGTACAATCTGTTCATCCCACTTAACCTCATTTCTCTTCGTTGTGTGCACTCTGCCTCTCGCACTCCCTCTCCATGTTACTCAGTCACCAGATTACCCGACGCTCTCACTCTCTCACCCTTTATTTTTTCTCCCCTCCGCCCCACGCTGCTGGTGGAGGCGTGAGGAAAGTCAGGGCTCAGCGGGCTGCATTGTGCTCTGCAGCAGTGTGAATGTGGACACTCATTCACACAAAAGGTCTCACATGTGGCGGCGCTCTCCAATAACACTGAACCCACTCAAGCTTTAGACAAAATGTGGCTAATCTTGTGTACAACAAGCTCTGTCAGGCAGACGAAAGGACTGCACATGTGATGCATTTACTCGTGCGTTAACGTGCATGCATCCACAAAGGCCTGTCGCGATAAACAATAAATCAATTAATCGCATGATAAATGAAAATTATCAACCTTATTTTCATTTATCGGCTTTATCGTTTTTTTTTCGTGTCTCTCTCTTTCTGAAGACACTGCATAACAAAAGGTTCAACTCCGGTGCTCTTCACTGACTACTCCCTTTCTCTTTAAAATCTGTTTAACCATCCAAAATCATGTTTTTGGATCGTTAAAAGTAGGGATGCACCGATCCACACTTCTTACTTCCGATCCGATCCTTAAATCTGGGTATCAACCGATACCGATACTTTTCCGATCCGATACCGTTCAGGTATATGAAGCTGCAATAATGAATTTCTTGAATGGAGAGCACGTGTATTACACTATACAGTACTCTGTGACTTCTGTCTTAACATTGTGTGAGTTAAACCCAAAGAAGACACTCTGAGCCTCACTACAAGTATTACCCAAACTTTAATAGCACACAAGAGGCAGGTTTATATCACAGATGTCCTTCTGACTCATGGTGCAGCCCGGAACACTAAAATACTGCTAAGCATTATGGGAAATCAACACAGTCCACTCCCCGTTTTTTAGCTTCGTTTTTGATTGTGGCACTATGAGTTGTAATTCTTGTTGGCTTTGATCAATGGATACAGATTTAAACTATAATTGAACACTAATATACCGCTAAGCATTATGGGAAATCGACACAGTCCACTCCCCGTTTTTTTGTTTCGTTTTTGATTGTGGCACTATGAGTTGTCCAGCCTGATCAAGAAAGGTCATCAGAGACTCTACTTCCTCAGACGGCTGAGACGAGCTGGTCTGAGCAGCCCAGTTCTCACCTCGTTCTACAGGTGTGCAGTGGAGAGCATCCTGTGCTCCAGCATCAACGTGTGGCATGGAGGCTGCACAGTTGAAGAGAGGAAAGCTCTGCAGAGAGTGGTGAAGGCTGCACAGAAGTCTGTTGGAGTCAGTCTCCCCACCATCACAGACATTTACACCTCTAGATGCAGGAAAAGAGCCACCTGTATCATGAAAGACCTCACTCATCCAGCACACTCACTCTTTGCCCCACTCCCCTCAGGACGGAGGTTGAGGAGCATCAAGTGTAGAACCACTAGACTGAGGAACAGCTTCTACCCTGAGGCTGTTAGACTCATGAATAAATAAAAATAAAATTAAAATAAACACTGCAAAATATCACATCATGCTGATGCTGATATGTTTTCTTGTTGCTGTGTTCATCTGTGACCATCTGCTCATACAAACTCATGTTCGTGCTGCTGTTTATTCCCACTATATTAGGCTTAGTGTATTACTAGTTGATGTTTTTCTTAGTTAGTTCTCGATGTTATTACTGTTTTTCTCTTTCATTTGTTGTTGGATGTAACTGGGACCTCGTGTACATAATCTCGTTTTCATCTCATGTACCACATGCGGTGCAAATGACAATAAAGACTCTCTGACTCTCTGACTCTGACTCTCTGACTCTGTAATTCTTGTTGGTTTTGATCAACAGATACAGATTTAAACTATGCATTGAATTTATAAATTCAATGCTTAGTTTCCAACATCAAGGATCGGAAATATCGGCAGGTTGGATCGGAAAATCCGATACGCAAATTATGCTGGTATCGGATGCCGATACAGATACTGGATCGGATCTGCCCCATCCCTAGTTAAAAGCAGCTAAGATGAGAAAGCTACGAGCTAAGCTAACAGGCCGGCTTCATGGAAAAAACCTCCGTCTTGTCGAAGCTCCAAAATTCACAGTTGAAACCCATGCGTTCGTGTAAAAAGTTGTTTTTTCTCTGCACAAAAAGAGGCTGAGAACTTGTTTACTGATAAGTTATTTATTTATGAAAAGCTTTGTGTGACAAATGATGTGCTAAAGAGCTCAAACCACACTGAGCATCTGCCATTTTGAGAACCAAAACAAAGGAACAAGAGACAGCCCATGTCATGTCAAGGGGCCTCCCTCCCATTTTTCTTAAAGAGACACACTGCTCGCTCCCTCACCATCCATCCTTCAGTTCAAACAGTCTTGTACTGCCATCCAGTGATCAAAAAAAGCTACTATACTCAAAACAACCAACATTTCTTCTTAAACTTGACAATAATTGCTAATTATTGTTAAATTTCAAACAATTTCATCATTTATTGCAATAATTTCTGAGACAATTAACAGCTCATTAAAATGTATCGTGACAGGCCTACATCCACACATGAGGAGAAAACAAAAACTATATACAGGTACAATCAAAAAAGGCGTTCAATACAGGATCAACTGGACTTTATTTGTTGCAGAAAACGTTTCCAATTTCATATGTTGGTGTGTGGCTGTCAGGCTGTATAAAACTTCTCGTTCTCACAGCTTCCATTCATTCAGAATTGAAAAAGACTTCTGGACAGAAGTCGAAACGTTTTCTGCAACAAATAAAGTCCAGTTGATCCTGTATTGAACGCCTTTTTTGATTTTATCATATCCTGGACGACTGAGAATCTTCACCAGCATATATACAGGTACCAAACTTTGCTGGGTTGGTCTTTATTTTAGCTGTGACTGTAAATCTGTGCGGATTGACTCGCTGTAGGATTAGCAGATTATTTTTTGTTTGTTTGGTGGGAGCGCTGTCTGAAGAAGTTTGTCTTGATTCCTCCGACACAGACT
>JBBPBX010033243.1:21913-33375 GCA_038048925.1 Garcialebias charrua | reverse complement strand
AAACAGAGCAGGGATGGAAATGTCGTTTCTGGAAGCACAGGTACCAGGGTCTGGGAGAGATCTTCTCCCTGATCCTCCAGTTCGACGTCTGTGTCCTTCGCTGAAAATTCGCCTGAGGCTGAAATTGAGATCTCGTCCTCGTTCATCATGCCTCGGGTGTCGAACTCGACTGTTAAGTCCACCATAGGAGCCAGCACGTCAGGGCTGTCACCCCATTTGACTCGTGTGCTGTCGTGTAGAGCCATGTTCTCGAGCTCCGGAGTGGGAGTGAGAGGCTCGGTGGTATCCGTATCCGCTGGTACTGCTGAAGCGCCCATGGCTTTGGCGACGAGGTCAATCCGGTGCCGCAGCACCGCATCCAGCATCAGGTTGCAGTGTAGGCAAAAGTCGGGGGTATCCAGCGCTGTTTTTGCGTGTAACATTCCCAAGCAGACGGGACAGGCCTCATGGGTGTCCGTCGCCGCGAGGGAGAAACCGCATCCGCTGGGACAGGCGCACGAAGTTGGGCTCGCCGTCCCGTTGGTTTTTGTTGGAAGTCTTGTCTTTCACTTTCCTTTCTCCGGAGGCATGTCCAAGATAAGGCGAGCAAGTCCTTCCAGAATCCTTTTTCTTTTTCCTTGAAATGTCTCCTCTGTTGCGTCGCTTTTGCTGGCTAGCTCGCTAGGAGTTAGCAAGGTAGCTGTTGTGGCGTAGTTAGCGCCGTCGAGCGAAGCAATCTGTAGAGAGAGGAGAAGAAAATACTTTGGGGTTAAGTGAAAATGCGCAGGAATAATTCTCTGTGCGCTCTGTGCAGGGAGCAAGCTCACCTCAAGTTGAGCGATGAAGCAACAGAGAAGTCCCGCAAAGAGGTAGTTCAGGTTTAGCGAGGTGAAGGGCAAAAAAGAGAAAGATGGATGGGCGTCAGCCGCTTAAGTACCCAGAGGGCAGGGCCTCTGGCGCGGCGTTGACACCCCTGCCGTAAAGGCTTGAGTATATTCCTTCAGGTAATCGCGCGGGGGTGCAATTCCCATAGCAAGTATGTTGCACCGAGAGACCAGACTGAAAGGGAACTGTCCTGACTGCGCATGTGCGCTACGCACCCCTCCCCTATGTGTTTCCTTTTCCAACGCTCTCATCCTGCGAATAAAAAAGACTAAAGGCATGTGTTGCTTACCTGTAGCTCAAGCAGGGAGTGCAGTAACAACTCCATCGCCGTCATTTCAATCTGGCGCGGGTCTATTTTTGGCGCGTCTGTTTACTTTAGTCCCGGAAGTAACTTCTTCTTCTGTGGTTTTCACGAAAGTAACTTCCTCTTCAGTGTTTTTTTTTTTTTTCTTTAAGGGGAGTGTACCACTCTGCGCATGTCAGAACTTCTGATCAGAATAAAAGCGTGCTGCATGTAAACGCTCGTCATGAACGGATTGTGCCCATGTAAACGGTACTATCTAATTATTAGGTTAGGTTAGGTTACTTTATTTATACCCAAGGGTAAATTTGGTTTGCAATGGTACAAAGCATACATCCATCCATGCGCACACACAAATAAACAAAACACATTATTCAAACAACTTCCCTTATGCAAACAAAACACATTTCAATCTGGTCACAGAATTTTGCCCATGTAAACACAGCTACTGGTTTGGCTAGTAGTGTGCTCTTGTTAGCAGCGTGGTCCCGTTAGCAGCATGATAATAATAACAACCACAACAATGGACGATGATTGCCCTCAAGAACTGGGTCCAGCAGATACAGAACATCGAAGGTTTCCCTGTGGAACCGAACTGTTCCATAGAGTTTGTTCCGTGCAGGCAGATGGAGGATCATGGAGACAGCTGCCATGACAGGCCATGAGCCCGAGGCTGGAAGGGGGCGAGGAACTGAACCACGATGGCATGATGACAAGGCAGCGACACAGAAAACTCCAAAAGTGCGTTGTGGATGTGCAGTTTAGGCACAAAAAAGTCAAAACAGAAACTACAGGAAGATAAAAAGAGCGACTTGGAGCAGAGCTCCAGTCAGTGCTGCCATACTAGCCGTGTTTCCATCAAGGTTTCTAGCTGCACAATTTGAAATAGCGCAGCAGAAAAGCTTAATGGAAACGGCAAATTGCGAGGTTACTTCCTGAATTACGCTAAAAAGTTTATACGCTCGCTTGAGGTGGTTTTTGGGATCTGCGAAAATGAGCAGCTGCGCAAAATGACAGATGGAAACACATTTGCCGACTCGTGCTGCCGTAGCGAAAATTCACGTCACGTGACTGATCAGCTGTTTCCGCTCCGGACAACATGTAACATCGCTAAAACTAGTTGGCATGACAGAATAAATACAACTCGCCCGATAGCAACACGTACCTGAAATATTCTCTCCATTTTGATGAGATGTGTGGCCGGGTTCTGTTTTCAACTGCTACTTCCTGTTTACTGTAGACATGCGCAGTGCTGACGTCTGACGTAATGACGCTGACGTCTGACGTAATGACGCTGACGTCTGACGTAATGACGCTGTGTGCGGCTTGGAAGAAGCGCTTCAAGCCAGCAGATGGAAACACTTCTGATCTGCATTAATTTGTATTTACATATTTGCGAGGTAGCTCAAATTTCGCAATTAAAATGGATGGAAACACGGTTACTGTGGTGCACATGGTGTCTCACATGTGCCGCAGAAGACCAGCCTGCTGCATTTGGACTTAACAGGAAGATAGAACAGGGTAATGTTATTCACATTTTCTAGAAGTGTTGCATGTGCAATCTGCAAATAACTTCACTCTCGTTGATAAAGTTCATATGAAGTCAGTCAAAGTTCTGTTCAACTTTCCATGAATTGAACTCACTCTTGTTGATAAATGTTTTACGAGTCATTAACTTTGATCTTGTTTGCCTGGACTAGTTTTCTCTTGCTTTTGTTTCTCTACAAACCACTGGACACCAGCACCTACACTCCTCCCTACATGCACTCATTCAATATTGTGCTTCCAAAAGTTTTTGAAGGTTTATTTTTATTTTCATTGACATTTGTTTAAAAATCCCATTGAGATCACAGACCTCTTTTCATTTCATTTCACCTTTATTTAACCAGGCATAAACTCTAAGAACAAATTCTTATTTACAGAGCTGGACTGGCAGCACCATCAGGAACAAGAGAAGGGAAGTTGGGCAAAACAATGAAAAGTCATTGATTAGGAAACACAAATGACATTAACAACAGTTCATTGTCATTATCAAAAGAAAACATTACTAAGCAAGAAAACATTTGCAACTTTCTTTAAACACGTTTTTAAACCATTTTGAAAACTAGAAACGGAGACAAGTGAGGTCAGACCCAAAGTTTTTTGAAGTAGATTCCAGTCAGATGACAACAATGTTCAGTCAGGTCATCTGGATGGTTTCTTTTTTGGCTGAGACGTTAGGTCCTTCATCCAAAGGACTTCTTCCGTCCATGGAGCCACAAACAAACTGGAGTCCCACAAGCACCAACTCCCATAGTGGAACAAAAAACAGTTTGCTGGTGATTAGATGGTTTCTGGGGCTCACCCTCTCCCTCGTCAATGCAAAAAAAAAGAAACCATCCAGATTACCTGACTGAACATTGTTGGATTTGTACAAGGATTTCTGAGCATGGACTTTGGTATGCCAGTCAGATGGAGCAGCAGAGGCAAAGCCAGACGTTGTCTTTAGAGTTGTTAACCACAGATACTGAGAGGATGAGGTGTTATACTTGGAAGCCGATGATAGTCACAGTAGATTCATTCATTCAACCTTTATTTATACAGGCTAGCCTCGTTAAATATGGAGAATAACCAGTAATAACGAGTGACTTCGGATGTTAGACTTCCTGACCGGGAGACCACAGACAGTACGGATCGGGAGTAACACATCTAGCACCATCACATTGAACACAGGGGCCCCACAAGGATGTGTGCTGAGCCCCCTTCTATTCACCCTGCTAACACACGACTGCACACCATCGTACAGCTCCAACCACTTCATCAAGTTTGCGGACGACACAACAGTGGTAGGTCTCATCAGCAACAACGATGAGACGGACTACAGGAACGAGGTGAGCCGCTTGGCCTTGTGGTGCGGACACAACAATCTCACTCTCAACGTGGAGAAGACAAAGGAGATTGTCGTGGACTTCAGGAAGAGGGATGCACAACATGCCCCTCTGACCATCAACAGCACCGCAGTGGAGAGAGTGGACAGCACCAAGTTCCTGGGAGTGCACGTCTCAAAGGACCTGTCCTGGAGCAGGAACACTGCAGCACTGGCCAAGAAGGCTCACCAGCGCCTCTACTTTCTCCGCAAGCTGAAAAGGGCTGGAGCTTCAACCTCCATCATGTGCACCTTCTACAGGGGAGCCATAGAAAGTGTCCTGACAAGCTGCATCACGGTGTGGTTTGGTGCATGCACTGCATCCTGCCGCAAGAGCCTCCAGCGCATCGTGAAAGCAGCTGAGAAGATCGTCGGCACCTCCTTGCCCTCACTGCAGGACTTACACAGCAAACGCCTCACTCGGAAAGCCCACTGCATGGCAGGTGATCCCACACACCCACTACACAGCCGCTTTAGACTGCTGCCATCAGGGAGGAGACTGAGGAGTCTCCAGGCTCGAACCAGCAGACTGAGAGACAGCTCTGTTCATCAGGCAGTCAGAATGCTAAACACTCTGCCTGCTCTGCCTCCCCTCCCATTTGAACTGCCTTAACACAAAAAACTTTCTCACACATTACCACTCAACACAAAGTTTTTAACACTGGACTCTGTGTCATCAAACGGGTTATTCACTAAACTCTCGGTCATGTGCTCATTCAGTTTGCACTACTTCTCATATTTGCACTAATGTTTGTATTACATTACTGCCTATAGTCATACTACTGTTTACATTCACTGTTTACATTTATTAATACTGTTTACATTTATTACTACTGCTTTACATTTATTATTACTGTTTACATTTACACTACTTTTATCTACACTACTGCAGATACATATACAGCATTCTCTGACTAGCCTTATCTAAGGATGCCAAATGTGCCTTACTTCATATGCCACTTTGCCTATATACCAACATCAACTACCTCATACATATACTGTGTACATTAACTTATATGCTGCTGTGCCACTCTTTGCAAATGTCAACGCTAGAAACTTCAGTTTATTTTATAGATATACGTTTTATACTTTTTATACTACTATGCAAAAACTCAGGACAGTATTACACTTTTATTATTTCATTTTATGCTTATGTTCATTGGGTGTTTGGTGTTTTAGGGGTGTTTGGTGTTTCAGTGTTGGTGTAAATTTTCATACTTTTATACTATTATGAAAAAACTCAGGACAGTGTTACACTTTTTTACTATTTTATGCTTATGTTTATTAAATGTTTTAGTGTTTAGTGTTTAGATGGTTACTGTTGCACCGAGGGACTGAGAGAAACGCAATTTCGGTCCTGTGTATGTCCTGTACATATTGCAGTTCTGACAATAAAGTTGACTTTGACTTTGACTTTGATGTTATCAGTCCATTAAATGGCCGTTATTAGTTGTTCTCATCCCCATATGTAGCAGTGAAACTGTCCCACCTACCTCCTAGTAAGTTTAAAGGTATGTTATTATTGTTATTATCGTTATTATCACTGATAATGGGCAGCGTAAACCAGGAAGTGTCTTTTTTCAACTTATATAACACTTCTCCTAAACCTAACCTCAGGCTACACCTAACCTAGAGGACCAACCCTAAACTTAACCCCCTTACCCTTACCCTTGTGCCTAAACCTAACCAAGACCCTAAACCTCACCGCCAGACCCTTTACTCTAAACCTAACCACGTGAAGCTATTATGAGCGCTAACCAAGCTAAAACGGAGCCTAGTATCAACACTAACAACATACCTTTAAACCTACTAGGAGGTACAGGAGGGGCAGTCTGACTGCTAAATATGGGGATGATAACAACTAATAATGGCCATTTAATGGATGATAATGTTCGAATCGGGTGCAATAACTTATAAATCTGGGTAAACCAATGAATTTCACAATGAGTATGTTGAGGAGCTATTTAACAAGAGAGTAGAGGAGATGGTGTGTTCTATTAGAAGCATGTGTAACACAGCCAATAGCAGAGTGATAAATTACAGTATGTCCAGCTTACGAAGGACACTCTTTGAAAAGACACCTAGTCTTCCTTTTGCAAGGAAGGCCCGAGCCTGAAGGTAACCCAACATGCACATATTTGTATCTACCTTTAAGTTAAAACACTTCTAGAAACCTTGTTTAGACTTGACTGTGTTAGTTATGATCTGTGTGTTATCAGTTATGTGAGTTTATTTTTGCATTTATTCCGTATATGAATATTGTTTTTTTCTGTTTATTCACTCCTCCTCAGTTCAGTCTATCTGCCCCGCCCACTCTCACCTGTTCCTGTTTTGTTCAGCACAGGTTCCTTCAATTTCCTCTTCAGCCCAGTCTTTTAAAAACCACTCATAGTGCCGCCGCTTTGGCGCAGGGGATAAAGCGGGCAGCACATATGCTTGAGGCTGAGCCTCTCCACAGGTGTCGAGGGTTCACGTCCCAGACCCAACAAGTTTCTTTCTGTGGTATCTCCCCTCTCTCTACCGTTTCTCCCTCTCCAATAAAGGCCACTAGCACCCAAAAATGTAAAAAATAATAAAATTTAAAAAAAGCACATTCAAACCAGATATATATATATATATATTAGGGCTGGGCGATATGGAAAAAATCATATATCACGATATGGACTTTTTTATATCACGATAACGATATATATCACGATATATACAACACGATGTGTGTATGTGTGTACAGGAAAAATTTGGACCAAAGTTTTTTTATTTTATTATTTTACTACAGATAGTTACAATTATAAGAATGTGAACAAAACGAACAAGGAAATTTGGACCAAAGTAGAAACTAGATCTACCTAAGATCTACCTTAATTCAAGGAGTACGATTATGGAATGACTTAATGCCAAATGACAAATGTTAAGGAAGCCAAATCATTCCTTGTATTTAAGAAACTGGTAAAAAATGAATTGCTAAAAAAAATAAATGAATCTAATTTAATGTGTGATATATGTGAATTGAAAATTGACTGAGTTATTTACTTATTTTGTTATTATAGAAAATATTGTTTGAACTGTTATTAGATGAATAAGGAGCAGATTTAATAAGATTTATTCTTCATCTGCTACCTTTCATTTTATTTTTATTTATTTTTTTCTATTATGAATACGTTAATTGTTGTATTTCATATTATAAAATGAATAAACTAACAAACAAACAAACAACTCCTTTTCTACTTTGGTCCAAATTTTTCCTGCAGGTGGCGGTAGAACAACAGCTGCTAATTAAACTCACGAAGAAGAAATCCGCTCTGAAGTTTGAGTAAACAAAGCAAGAAACAGAAAAGAGAAAACGTTGCGTTTGATTGCGGTTCTGTTATGTCTCTGGTCTGTTTTGTATTGGTTAACTGGACCCGAGTTCGGACTCGGTTGGACTCTGGGTTCGTGTCCTCTGGACCCATTTTGTCTCAGAGTTTCAGCGGAGCGAAACAATGGAAGCTAACAAGGTGAGCTTCCCCCTCTTTTTGGTAAAAGTTATTCTTCTTAGGCTGCCTGTGCAGCTGTTTTCTCCTTGTTGAGACTCTATGGTTGAGACACCGGCCGGCTTCATGCGCCTGCGGCTCTGTTGCTCTCGAGTTTAACAACGTAAAGCATGTGTTGCAAACCCGCGCGTGCGTCCAACATAAAGCAGCGCCGTCATCTCGCAAAACCCCATATGAAGCTTCTTTGCGACAGTTATTTTTTTATTCTTATTTATCACGATAGAGACGATAGAAGGAAAGTAGCACGATAGACACGTTTCTATCGTCCCCACGATATATATCGTCATATCGCACAGCCCTAATATATATATATATATATATATTTAATTTCCTTGTCTGTAGTCTGCGTTCTGGATTTAAAATCAGAGCCAACATGATATTAATAAACTATTGACTCATCTTAAAGCCACATTTTAACGTAAACATTTTAGAAAATGGTTATTATCCAGTGGTAGGTCATAACTCAATTAAAATACATTTGAAAAATGTCATGAAATTTTTTAAAATAAACTATGAATCTCAACCGTTCCACCTACAGAGCAGCTGTGAAGAAGGTTGTAGATTGGTGCAACCATATGCTTCTCATAAATCCTAAGACTGTTGAGAGGCTGCTGGATCCCAGACCAGCCAATGACCAGAACCCTGTGACTACACGCATCAATCCCATTAAACTGGTGACGTCATGCAAATACCTGCTGTTCATACTGACAGTGATTACTCTGGCAGACACAGATTGCAGCCATCTGTGCCAGACTCCATCAGTGCCTCCACTTCTTACATAGACTCTGTGTTTGCAAAAACATGTTGCTTTTCTACAGAGCAACAACAGAATCCATCTTTCAGTACCGTCTCACTAGCTCGTCTGGGATCCTAACAGTCAAATTTAAAACTATTCAACACCAAATCCAACCTTTATTTATACAGTTTAATCCCACTGAGCCTCTGGGTCTCACTCACAGGAGAGACGTGGAATAAAAGTAGCAGACAAGATCATGGGTCACAATGCTCTTATCATCCAGGAGCTCTTTAACCAGGAGGTCATTTCACAGGAAAACATCTTGACTGAATGGTCTCATGTCCTACACACAGAATACTCCCTGCTGAACTCAGGGAGGAGGTGCACCCCCACCAAGGAGGAGGTGCAGGGTCCCCCCCTGTGTACATAGGAGCTACAAACATTTGTTTGTCACTCCATCCATTAATGCTGTTATTGACCAAATCAAATCTAGCATTCAGTTTATGTGTGGTTATACATTGTTTTCTATTATTATTACTTCATGTTTTTATTGTTAATGCACTTATTGTTTCATCCATCATCTTTACACACTTCTTCCTTTTCAGGTCACAGGGGTCATTGGTGCCCATATCCAGCAGTAACTGTGTGAGAAGCGGGGGACACCTGGACAGGTTTTCAGGTACACCTGGACATGTCTCCATTTCATCACAGTGACACCCAGGACAGGTCTCCAGTCCATCACATGTACCACTTGTGGTGCAAATGACAATAAAGATTATCTGACTCTGAATGCAGGGTGCAATGATGGGTATGGGTCAGTGGTCAATTTGAGCCGGAACAAGATCTGGGAACTCTCTCATTTTGATTCGTTCTATTCCGGCAACTCTTTGCTTGGATTCGTCAACTCCGCCCCTAAAAGTTCAAAGTCATCGCACATTTTTATTTTGACAATTCATTAAAAATACAACGAGAGGCGACGTTGCCTTTAGCCCGGCAAACCCAGTCTGTGGAGTGGATGTTCCATCCGTAGCACACGCGGCACACCAGCTACACGCTCCTTCTAGGAGCCTCTAGGCAGGGGGGTGAGGACGGAGGGACAGATGGTCTTACGCACAGAGATTCTGTGCAGAGTCCTTCTCTCCTCCTACTCTCCAAATATTGTCCCTCGTCAACGAGGTTGCACTCTGAAAGCACCCCCTCTCAAGGGCAAAGCAGAGTTGTGCGTCTGTACGAGCGCCGCGCCGCGCCACGCGCGTGTGCAATTCACAGCAGAGCTCAGCGTGAAGCAGCAATGTTTTCGCTCCAAATACTTGATTTCATTTGAGCAGAAGCAGGGCGGAGCGTTTAGCTACGGGACAAATTGAGGTCGCTGATTGGTCATTTGCTGACACGCCTACTGATTTGATTGACAGGTAGGGAAAGGCAGAGGGCTGCGCAGCTTTGTTCTGTGTTTATATGTTAATAAAAAGTCCTAAAAATTAGAATTAAAACAGGGAGCGCAGGTCCTTCAGCCCACACAGCAGACCAGCACACCAGGCAATATTTATGGTGTGGTCACACCGAACAGCGTTTCAACCTCCAAAAAGCTAGTCACGCACGCAAGTGGACGCACTTACTACTTGGACCAGAAAGTTAGAACGCGAAACTGCTGCGGGGTGTGTGGGAGGAGCTTACTGGTATACCGAGTCCTCCTCACTGCACTCCGCCAGGCGAGGAGCTTTTTATTTCTGTCTCTGTGGAGCAGACTTGACTGGTCGTGAAGGACTTGTCGCGAACACACAGCTACAATGAGTTTCTCTTCCATAGTACACGACCTCGCGGGTCTTTTCTGTGTCCCACAAACAATACGTCACATAGTGCGCGCGCCCCCTCGTTTCCGCGTCACATAGGGACTCTCCCCCTCTCTTCTCCCCCTCTCTTCTCCCCCCGACTCTCCCTGATTGGTTGACACACCAACCAATCAGGTAGAGTTGAGCGGCGTTTGAACGTTTGAACCGCAAAATCTTCAGCATGGTGAATGCGTGCTTTGGAGGCTGAAGCCGGTCCACGTGCACAGAAAAACGCTTCCCAGCACGCTCAACACGCACACGACGTGACGCCCGACGCCAAGACGCGGCGGGAAGCGCGTCCCCCATTGACTTTACATGTAAACTGGACGCTCCTGCTGCTGAAACGCTGCTCGGTGTGATCACACCATTAGAACCTGCGCATCCACGTTGGACATGACTTTAGTTCACTCGTGACAAGTTCATTCATTCCTCCTCATCGGAGGAGGAGCGAATGGTGACCGCTTCAAGCGATCACTTGACTTTTGGCAAAAAAACAAAAGAAAAGCCAAGTTCAGCGATGAAGAAGGGATATTTAATACATTTGTGTCTCATACAAAACAGTCCGCCACCGGGCAGTTTATTGTGAGACAACGCGCGCGCGTGAGCGGTCGTAAAATTTGGCGCGTTCACGCCCGCGTTCAAAGGCTTGTGCCGCGGCGCTCACACGACGTGGCGCGGCGCTCGTCAAAACGCACAGCTCTGCATGGCCCTTAAGACCCTCGAAATATTCATTATTCAACAGAATAAAGAAATGTCCTGTGACAGTGCACGTTATGCATAGAAACGCCTCCAGACAGCAAAGTGCACGCTCAACATCAGCAGGTGTCAGAACTCCTGCTATATTTCAGACATAATAAAAAAAAACTTACTATAAAAAAAATACAAATATGAAATGTTTGATGTGTTATTCACATTATATGTCACATTTCAAAACAACGGCAGTAATTTGCCAAAATAACAGTGATCAAAATGTCAAAAAGACAGTCCAATTTACTTTAATAAAGAAAATAGGGATGGATGGATGGATGGGTGAATTGTCCAACAACAGATAACTGAAACCTTAAGGTTCACGTGACTGGAGCAGGAGTGGAGAAGAGTTCAGCTCAGAACCGTGAAGTGAGGACAGGGAGGTTCAGGACACCTGACAGAATGTGAGCTGCTCATTGACAAACAACCTACTGTTCTTCTCCAAAATAGTAATTTTATTAAGTGTTTACAAATGTACGTAAATGCTGATTATAATAACCTGTTAAAATACATCAAAATGCAGGAAATGGCATCTGTTATTAATAAAATT
>JBBPBX010033243.1:0-21667 GCA_038048925.1 Garcialebias charrua | reverse complement strand
TGTTTCCAGGAGGGTTTCCCAGTTTCTCTTATCCAGCCAGTGTTTCCTGTTGACCACAAACATTGTCTAACAAGGTCTTTGAATGCTCATTATTTACAAACAAATATTTTGTTTTTCATTTGCGTTGGTAAATGTGGTGTAATGAAAAGAAAGGCAAATGTAATCAGCAAATTAAAAACAAGAAAATGTTCTTCAAATGCAAAATGTGCATTTTGCATTTGAAGAAATAATGAAGAAATTTGCATTCATCATTTTGCATTGCAGTCTCTCAGGAATATTACATTCAACGAAGATTAAACACAAAGCGTGCGCTCAGTTGACAAAGTAACACCTAAACGCCGTGGTCTCCAGAAGAGCGTCGTAGCTTTCATTGTTTACAGCATGGACGGAACCTGCCGAGCTCAAGGTCACAGAGCAGCCGAACAGAAGACAAGCCTGGACCGCTGAGAGCAATAATAAAGAAGAATTGCCCACTGCAGGCCTGTGGAGCACAGCTCTGAATCCACAACAACATCCTGCATGTGTCATGAATATACATTTATAATCTTCACTAATCTGCCACTCTAATTTCCTTTTCTGTCTGCCCTTTGAAACCAAAACAAAGACAGTTAAGCACATTTCAGCCATTTCTCTTTCACCTCATTAAAGTGAAAAAGGAAACCAGCCTCACAGAGACCGTCCAGCACACAGCGATGTCTTTCAAACACACTCACTTTGATATTTTCTCCTCTCCCTTCCCATCCTGGTGACTCACAGCTTCTGAGGGTGGCAGCGAGGCTATTCCAGAACGTGGTGTGCTACCAGCGTGCATGTGCATCAGTCTGTGTGTGCAGCTGCTTTATAATAAACTTCTTCAGGCCTGAGCTTGTCCCTAATGCTGTCATACAGTGACTGTGAGGAAATATCAACCTCGGTTCAACTCTGACACTAACCAAGATAAATGTCACACAGTCACAGGCGAGCACATGCGCACACGTGCCTTTAATGCTTCGCCTCGCAGTGTTTGTATGAAAAAGTTCAGTGCACCATGCAGGCACCCATAAATAACTCCTATACTGTTTCAATGTAAAGAAATAAAGTATTTGTACTATTCTGCTTTCTTAGCTTCAATGCATTTTGCTCTGAATGGTGAATAAAACCCACAGTTCTGTAGGTTGTTGAATACTGTGGCACTTTTACTGACTTACTTTACTGGTTGATCAGAGTCCACTGATAAATACCATACATCACAGTGAATGATCCAAACAGGCAGTGTCCTGGTTTGTTAAGTGTTCAATCAAAAGAACATAATGTGCTTCAAATTCAAGCTCAAGTTCAAGTCGACTTTATTGTCATTATGTGATACATGAGGTGCAACAAAATTATGTACACAGGGTCCCAGTTACATCCAAAAACAACAAAATGTAAAATATAAGAAGAAACAGTAAATACAGATCTAAAATATAATCTAAGATATATTCTAAGATATAAACTAAGATATAAACTAAGATATAAGCTAAACAAACGCCAAATGCATTGGCGTCAGAAGCATCCGTAAGGTGGAGGGGACACACTGATGTGTGTAGGTGTGCGTGTGTGTGTGCGCAAAACAGTGTACTACAAAAAAAGCAACATTTCACCTACATTTCCTTTAATTCCACACATTTAAAGCATGTTTCTCAGCAAGTTTGTGTAAATTCAGCTGTGGGTTTTAAAGACATTTTAACTTTAATGCACTTTAACACAGAGCGTCACGTCGGCACTATTTGCGTTTATAGTGACATAAAAAAACATCACCACTGGACTTTTTTACTTGTGTTCAACACTACTCATCTAAAGGATGTTTCTCATAAAGCTGGAGGACAATAAGGTGTGTGTTTTAAAGACATTTCAACTTTAATGCACCTGAACACACAGCGTCTCTTACACCTGCAGCGTCTTACGGAGTCACAGTTACTGCTAAGATGCTACAGACATAGCAGCGTCCTCCTAATCATTTATATATGCTTATGATCAACCCCCCAGTCACAACTGCCCCCCACTAAGCTCGCTAAACTGGCGAGCGAACAACGCAGAGGTGTCTCCACCTCCTCCCCCAAGTGAATGTATTTTGAATGTCTCCTTCACATATAATGGTTGTGATGCCTATGGCCAAATGGTATGCTATAAAAGTTAAACAATATGGCGTAATAACAGCAGCCTGAACATTACTTACTTCATGTGTCTTCCTCTTACTTTCTGGGTGTTGCCAAAGGGGTGCCCCTAGGTTCAGTCATGGTTGAGAGCTTAGATTATATTTTCTGATTTCCATTTTGGATGAGAAAGACTAAGGGACAGTGATACAGAAGAATCATAACTAATAACTGGTTTGGCATTAATCAATAATCCTGACTGAACAACAGAAGCTACTCCTCCTCGGCCAGTTGTTCTAGGAACATGAACATTTAAATGATTAACAGGAGTGGATTCATTTATACTAACAAAATCCTCCTGTTGTAGCCAGGTTTCTGTTAAACAGAATAAATCAATATGATGATCAGTGTCAGTTCAGTGTCAGTCTCTTACACCTGCAGGTCTTACAGCGTCACAGTTACTGCTAAGATGCTACAGACATAGCAGCATCCTGTCTGCAATTGTCTTTGATGCAATTCCATCTGGTGTGAAAATGTTGATGTCAAATCCTGTACAAAACAGCACAAACTATTTAACTGAAGAATTATTCATTGGTAACTTTGACCATTTTCTAAGCGAAAAATCAAATAACAAATGAATTAGAGAATTAATAATAGAGAATGTATTAGTTGTTAGAGAATTCAAATATTGATCATTTAAAACTTATTACTGTACTTTAATGTATTCTGATGAATCATTAACCAGTTTGCTTTACTAAAAGTCTTTCTGTATGAAACAAAACATCTCTGAAGAACATAACTTGTTGCTTCATGCACACAGAACAAAAACACTGATTAGGCCAGCTCATGTTTTAATCACAGATAAGGTTTTGACATTACGTTATTGTTTGTTTTGACACTGCCACGTTTTCCATGTGCTATCTGAAACTGTCATCCTGTTACTCATCATTGTCCAACCTTTGAGAGAATAAAAAGCCAGTACGCATTTTCCAATTTGGATTTGATCTCAAACACTTTTGAAACATGTTTCAAAGTGTCTTGAGGTGATCTCCCATTTTCAAAGTCTGCTGCTCTGAAAATTAATTCTTGTCTCTCTTCTTGTGTGGTTCGTGTTGAAGGTGAAGGTGTTTAAAAATCCTCCATCATTAGTAAACCTGCTTCTATATTCTTCTGGGATAATTTATTTAATGATATCTGTTGGAAAGATGTTTGGTTGTTACCTAGAAAATACTTTATAACTAATAAGATTCGAGAAGTGTCCCTAAAGATTCTGCATAAATGTTATCCTGTAAACTATATAATCTCCAAGTACCGTCCAAACGTAGACCCAATGTGTTCACTCTGCCACAGCTCTGAGGAGACCATCATCCATCTCTTCTGGGACTGTTCTCATACTCAGCTGTTCTGGAAAGACATTTTCATGTATGTAAATAGAAAGTTAGAAATTGACCTACCATTTGACGCTAAAATTATACTGTTTGGTTTCTTTTGTCCAAATATTTCAAGTAAGAAAGTTTTTAGTTGTAAATGTAATACTACTATTAGCCAAATGTTACATCCACAGCTGTAAATTCTCCATGCTAAAATCTAGATTTATAGTGTTTTCTAATTATATTTCTTTTTACTTATCTACTTTAAAGTATTGTACTAATGCAAAAGCCTTAAAAACTAAAACAATCTAACAAATTTCTGTTGTAAGCTGCCCAAGACACATTTTTATGTTTATTTTTGTGCCTTTATTCTCTTTTGATATGCATGCCTTAAGTCTCGAGCCATGTTTGTCGTTGTAGGATTTTTTTTATACTTGTTTTTATTTATTTTTTAAACATAGCAGCATCCTCCTTATCATTTATATATGCTCATGATCAACTCCCCAGTCAACAACTGCCCCCCCCCCACCCCCCACTAAGCTCGCTAAACTGGCGAGTGAACAACGCAGAGGTTTTTAGAGGAAAAGGATCTGATGTTCAATAATCCCCATTTAATGATTTTATGATTTTGCTCTGGTAAAGTAACTGTGTTTATTTTAACAAGAGTTTTATGTTTTATATTTTTAGAGCTGATTTTTGGTTTATTTAATTTGAGCCGTGGGCGAGTTGACACTGTTTCAATGGGGGTGTGGGTGGGTAACAGAGGAGAAGCAGCAGAGAGGTGTGGAGGACTACAACTCTGCTTCCTGGACTGGACCCTGAGTTGTCAATAATTTTGGGGATAAATAAAATCAGCCATATTTCTAGAAAGAAGTGTGGCTCCGTCCAAAGTGGGATGGATTCCATCTCTCTGCATCATCCATACATCCATCTGTTCATCCATATGTCATTTCAGCCATCCATCTGTTTATCCATCCATTATTTCATCCATCCATCATCTTGTTCTGCACTCAGTTCTCGGGGGCCGCAGCAGAGCAGGGAGGTCCAGACCTCTCTCTCCTCAGTCAGCTCTTCTGGGAGGACTAAGGATTTCCCAGACCAGCTGAGAGACAGTCTCTCTAGCGTGTCCTCCTCCAATGTCTCCTCTAGGCTAAAACCCTAATGACCCTCATGAGGAAAAATATTTTAGATTTGATGGTAGCTCACATCACCAGAACACATCAGTGTGTTTTGAAAACTTGGCACCTCACACTTTTATTTTGAAATAAAAATCATTTCCCGCCACAGAAAGGAAGTCCAGTTGCCTTGTCAGGAAACTGCCAGGAACAGAGTAAGCCGTTCCAGACAGCCCACTCACAGTACTTAACGTGGTGTCAGTTTTAAAGGAACTGGATGTGGCTGCGGTGTCGGTTTGTTGACATGCATGGAGCCAATCTGCTGCGGAGTTGTGCCGACTGTGATCGGCCTTGGTTCATTAAACACAGTGCCCACAGGAAGGAGGAGGCTTTCAGGGAGACGCAGCCAAAATGGCTCCAAATGAACTAGTTTAACGGCTCAATTACAGAAGGTTGCATAGTTTACGTGCACAGATGTGATTTTATAGTTGTGTTTATTCTTTTTCTTCAAGTGGATTTTTGAGGCAAGTGTTTAGTTTTATCTGAATGCTGAGTGTGAAAGAATCCTCCCGGCTTTTAATCACCTGGATCAGTGAAAGGAGGGAAGAACAAAAGAGAAGGAAACATGAACACAAGGTTGAAACCAGGGGCTGCTGGATAATTGAAGACAGCATGTGAGGAATTAAGCATCCAGCAGTATCGGACGTTCAGCTCCCAACAGTTGGTTGGAAGATCGGGTGCTCAGCGGAGGCATGGAGCAGGTCCAACCTGACTGGGTCCAATGAGCAAAGAGAATCGATGGATGACGTCCTGATTGTTAAAAGATGGGAGCCGCTGTTACTGGAACAGAGCCTCGTCCCACCATGAGAGAATCTTGTTGCTCCATCAGTTTATCAGATCCCACTGAGCCGGAGCAGCAGAGGGGGAGGACAGCTCAGCAGTCTGAAGCCATCAGGCAGGAAGTCAGACACCTGGTCCTGGTGCTGTCAGCACTTCTGCCTAGACTGATAAAATTAGGCTTCTGCCCACCTAAAGGCTCTGAAACAAATAAGAGCAGACTGTTCCTGTCAGTGCATGTATTATTGTATTCTAAGGTTTGAAACTTGTATTTTTATATTTTATGTAACAGAAAGAATGAGCAATAGTTTTTGCTCATACCAATGTGTGCATGGTGGCGGGGAGTGCTCGTGTTTATGTCTGTTTGCAAAATGTTTCATAAACGACTTGATCAATGCATGTTCATACAGCCAATGATGTTTTCAAGTCAACTGAGTTTAAGATGGCTGCCACAGCTAGTTGACTTCAGCCAACACAATCTTTTTTTTTTTAATTCAACCTCAACTGTGGCAGCTGTGGCTGAGTGGTTAGAGCAGTCGTCCTCCATTGAAAGAGATGGGGGTTTGATTCCACCAGCAATGACATGCCCATGTCTCCCTGCACAAGACACTGAACCCCTTGTTGCCTCCGATGTGTGTCCCATTGGTGTATGAATGTGATAAAGAACTGATTAGTCTCTTTAGAATGATTTGTTCAGTTAGATATGTAGATATCTGTAGAGTGCTGCATGAAGGGGTAAATGAGGCACACTCCTCTTTGTCTTTTTCCTGGCAGCTGCATTTCTAACATCCTTCTACCAATATACCCACTGTCCCTCCTCTGGACATGTCCAACCCATCTCAGTCTGGCCTCCCTAACTTTATCTCCCAGTTGTTCAACTTGTGTTGTACCTCTGATGATCTCATTCCTGATCTTATCCATCCTTGTCACTCCTAAGGAGAACCTCAGCATCTTCATTTCTGCTACTTCTAGTTCTTTCTCCTGTCTTTTTGTCAATGCCACTGTCTCCAGACCACTGTCTTGTAAACTTTTCCTTTGACCCTTGCTGACACCTTTATGTCACAAATCACTCCTGAAACTTTTCTCCATCCACTCCATCCTGCCTGGACTCTCTTTTTCACTTCTTTCACCACATTCCCCATTTTCCTGGACAGTGGACCCCAAGTACTTGAAGTCCTGCACCTTTGTGACCTCTGCTCCTTGTAGCCTCACTGTTCCACCAGCCTCCCTCTCATTCACACACATGTACTCTGTCTTACTACGGCTGACTTTCATTCCTCTTCTTTCAAGTGCATACCTCCACCTCTCCAAGTTCTCTTCCACCTGTTCCCTGTTCTCACCACAGATCACAATGTCATCTGCAAACATCATAGTCCATGGGGATTCCTGCCTGACCTCATCTGTTAGTCGGTCCATCACCAGAGCAAACAAGAAGGGGCTCAGAGCCGATCCTTGATGCACTCCCACCTCCACCTTGAAGCTATCTGTCACTCCCACAGCACATCTCACCACTGTCCTGCTGTCCTCATACATGTCCTGTACCAGTCTAACATACTTCTCTACCACTCCAGATTTCCTCATACAATACCACACCTCCTCTCTTGGCACCCTGCCATATGCTTTTTCTAAATTCACAAAGACATAATGGAGTTCTTTCTGACCCTCTCTGTACTTCTCCATCAGCATTCTCACAGCAAAGATGGCATCTGTGGTGCTCTTTCTTGGCATGACTTCCTGCCTGATGGCTTCAGACTGCTGAGCTGTCCTCCCCCTCTGCTGCTCCGGCTCAGTGGGATCTGATAAACTGATGGAGCAACAAGATTCTCTCATGGTGGGACGAGGCTCTGTTCCAGTAACAGCGGCTCCCATCTTTTAACAATCAGGTCGTCATCCATCGATTCTCTTTGCTCATTGGACCCAGTCAGGTTGGACCTGCTCCATGCCTCCGCTGAGCACCCGATCTTCCAACCAACTGTTGGGAGCTGAACGTCCGATACTGCTGGATGCTTAATTCCTCACATGCTTTCTTCAATTATCCAGCACCCCCTGGTTTCAACCTTGTGTTCATGTTTCCTTCTCTTTTGTTCTTCCCTCCTTAAAAAAAACCTTGACCCAGGTGTGACGCGAACCCGCTTCGTCTGGTCAAGATACAAGAGCATTAACGCCGTAAGCCACGGCAGCAGATTGTATTTTTTGGGAGTCCACGTTGCTTATGAAGGAATCACAGCTCTTAACATTCTAGCTACGCAAAGGAGTTAGAGATTATTAGTTGTATTTTAAAACCCTGGCTGCGCGCAACAGTTAGACAATATTAGTTATATTTTAATGACATTCAAGTCGCGCTGAAAGGCGGAAATGGGTGCGCGCTTCGTGGTTATTTACGTTGTGACATAAGCTGATTTGTGATCAGTTATTAACAAAAATTAAACTCAGAAACACTAATATATAGATATCCAGCTAACAAATAATTTTTAGCAGAGTCTCCTCTCTTAAAACACGAACACTCCACCCACGTGAAGAGAGCACCCCACCCACTTCCAGAGAACTGCCCACCCACTTCAAGGCGGCTCTGCGGCAAATGCGTAATGAACGCGGGTGACCCAGAGCTGGCTCTGGGCCACCCAGGGACGAGCTGGACTGGGGAGGGCCGGTCAATGCGAAAACGGCTTTTAAGAGCGGGTTGAAGACCTCTCTTTTTAAGCGAGCCTACTCTGCCTCCTCATGATTCTATCTTTGACCTTAGTTGATACTGTTATTGGTTTTACTTGTTTTATCACTCGTTTTATTTGACCTCTAATTTTGTTGCACTTTGTAGCACTTTGAGATTTGCATTAATGAAAAGTGCGTTATAAATTAAATTCATTATTATTATTATTAGTTTGTGAACTGCCCTCTTGTTTTCTGATCATCTGTCACACTTTAGCTGTGGTTAGCCTGACTGGATTGCTACAGACAGATTTAAATTCAATTCAGTTTATTTATAAAGTGTCAAATCACAACAGAAGTTATCTCAGGGCATTGAACAAAAACATTCACATACATTATGAATGCACATTAGTAAAGTTCTCTATCTAAAGATGGAAAGAAGCCATCAGAATGCTTTGAGTCTTCATTTCATCACAGTCTCCCATCCTGATCAAGCACAAAGAAGACAGTGGAAAGGAAAAACTCCCTCATGAGGAAGAAACCTCCAGCAGAACCAGGCTCAGGACAAGTAGCCATCTGCTTCGACCGGCTGGGGTTTGAGAGGACAGGAAGGAGGAATGGACACCAAATGGCAGGTCCAGAAAGGAGGCAAGCAGGAGAGCAGGTCCTCACTAGTAGGAAAGACAAAAAAAAAAACATGTTAAGATAGAAACAATTACAAATTCAAACTATTAATTTGATGAAATGTGGTCAATTTGTCCTCCAGCAGTCTAAAGTCCTATTCACACAGGATTAGTTTTACCTAGGGACCACATGCAATAAATAAATTACTCCACAACATCTGCTTTTTTGTGGCACATTCTCACAGGATAACCAACGCCTGAGATTTAGCTGAAATTTATGGGCATCTTCTGGCTATGATGTTAATGTGCTGCATATTGCGTAACATCCGTCATTTGCATATGATTTTATTCCTTCTCTTCAGCCTTCTTTTTTTGGGGGGGGGCAACCGTTACGGGTCTGTATTCTTTTACTGGTCTAAGACACAAAAAGTTATTTATCTACTCCAAAGCAGTCTTCACTGCCAAAAGCAAATAAAAATGCACCCAGAAAACAACACTCGCCCAGTTACGCATTGTTTTCTGCTGATTTCTGTCCAAATCATAGAGATGCCTTTTCACATTAGATTAGTATTATCACAGGACCTCGAGTTCAGCAAAACATAGTAGGCAATTTGCAAGTGAATTTTTACTGTACAGATTACTGACAGGGCCAATTCGCACATAATTAACAACACAGACAATCTCTGCAATTATTACAAATAACATGTGGTCCCGAGGTAAAACTAATCCTGTGCAAATAGGGCTTAAGCCTATAGCAGCATAACCAGAGCCATATAAAGTGAGAGTTGCGACACTTCCAGAGTGCCGTTGTAAGAATGGAATGCGGAAGTCACGTGGGTCATGGAGGGGGCGATTTGTTCCATGGCTCTGTTTAACAGTCTGACTCTGCCTGCAGTAGCGCTCCGTCGCCACCAGAGGGAGCAGCTCCACAAGGTTTCCATAGCCGTTGTTTGGAACGATTGACCGCCTATCGGCGACATCAAAGAGTGTCGGAACTCTCTATATATATGGCTCTGAGCATAACTAAGGGATAGGTCAGGAAACTGAAAGTTATGCACCATAACTCATGTTTCCTGAAGGAAGGGAACAAGGTGCAACATATTGCTATGGGAAATTGCGCCCCCGCACGATTACCTGAAGGAATACATTCACGCCTTTACGGCCGGGGCGTCAGCGTCACGCCAGAGACCCCCGCCTTCTGGGTATTTAAGATGCGGACGCCCATCCCACTTTCTCCAAAATGCACTTCACCGAGCTTTCAGCATTGAAAAGGGCCAACTATGTTGCACCTCGTTCCCTTCCTTCAGGGAACATGAGTTATGGTGCATAACTTTCAGTTCCCTTATCAGTCAGTCACTCGGTGCAACATATTGCTATGGGAACGTAATTTATTCACGCCCTTGAAATGCTCAGTAAAATGCATGATTAGTGTAAACGTCTGCCTTTATTCATTAGGCATCTCACGGCCGCTCTCTACTGTGTGTTAGAGAAGACAGCCTGAGTGACGTCACACGCAGTAACGTCCAAACTGTAATGTTTTGTAAACATATTTTTTGAGCTCCAGTTCGTAGCTGCACAGATGTCTGCAACTGGTACACCCTTGAACAATGACCACGAGGTGGCCATGCCCCGAGTAGAGTGAGCACATACTCCAGAGGGCACCTGTTGACCTTTGCTACTGTACGCCATTTTAATGGCCTCAGTCACCCAGTGTGAGAGGCGCTGCTTTGAAAGGGCCCTACCAGTAGCTGAGGCCGCAAAACACACAGACATTTGGTTTGTTTTCCTCCATTCAGCTGTTTTCTCCATGAAAGCACTTAAAACCCTCACAGGGCAGAGTGCCTTCAGCTTTTTCTGTTCCTGAGTGAGGACAGGAGCAGGAGGAAGAGAAGAGAGATCAAAGTCCAAACTTCTGGGGTTCAGAGTCAAGACCTTAGGAATATACACAGGATTAGGCCTTAGGGTAACCTTTGACCCATCAGGGGCAAACCTGGTACACATTGGGTGCACAGACAAAGCATGGAGGTCACCCACACATTTCGCCGAGCAAAGAGCCAGGAGCAGAGCGGTCTTATAAGATAATAAATCTATCTTAATATCGCTTAGTGGTTTAAATGGGGGGTCACAGAGAGCACCCAAGACCAGACTGAGATCCCATCTAGGGGTCAAGACCCTGCTAGGGGGTCTCTTCCTTAGAACGTCCTTCATGAATCTTATCATGACCGGGTATGCGCCAGGCGTCCTGCTTCCCCAGCCTACGTGACAGGCTGAAATTACTGATAAAAACACCTTAATGGTTGAGAAAGATCAACCTTTCTCCAGCAGGTCCTGTAGAAAGGTGAGAAGCTGGACCAAGTCATAGGAATAAGAAATAATATTTCTTTCCATGCACCAAGCTTCAAAAATACGCCATTTACGGGCGTAGAGAGACTGTGTTGACACAGCCCGGGCGTTTTGAATGGTATTTACCACGTTCTTGGGTAGGCCTGAGGCCACCAGTTTGTCTCTCTCAGCAACCAAGCTGAAATTTGCCCCAGTTCTGGACATAAGCAGAGAGGTTGTCCCTTCTGGTGATGTAGCGGGTCCCTAGAGAGGAGCAGGTGGTAAAGCCAGCTCAACCTCAAAGGCCCTGGTCTCTGTGGCCCCTTGGAGGCCAAGTAGATTAGGGAGGGGCCCTCCTGCAGACGTGTTTCCATACCACCCGCACCAAGAGTGGTAGGAGGCAGGAGCGATCCGCTGTCTCCATTAGGCAAAAGCGGAACAGAATGTCTGCCTTTCCTCTTTTTATGGAGAGTCATTGTCTGGAGAAGGTGTAGGTTTTGTATACGAGCAGACCTCCTGATCCCAGCCCGTATCATGGTTGGGTCTGGTTCACTGGCCTCTGACCTCATCAGTACCCTGGAGCCTGATGAACCTCTGAGGAGCTGTGTTTCACCTGGTGCGGGGTGTCATTTAAGAGCAAAGCCGATTCAGTGCAGCGAGCAGGGTTACACGCTGCAGGATCATTGCCTGAGCAGGGTATGACTCTCATGGAGGGTAAAGGGACAGTTTCAGCATCAGGATGTGAAACTGTTCGAGACAGCCCTTTCTGTTGACCAACTTTAAGTTTGGCTGGTGACACAAAGTCCAGTCCTCTTCGATCAAAAAGAAGAGGAGTCTGACTTAGCCCTGGTGCCATTCCTGCTTTGCATTGAATGTTCACAAACACTGCAACGTCATCACCGTTTCTTCTGTGAACGTGTGAGACTGGTTCGGGCCTGTGGGCCTCTGTCGTGACCCTCCCGTCACTTACTGCTGGAATCCGTTGAATAGGAGCTGGTGGCCAGGATGGTACGTTGTCATGGTTACCAGGTTCTGTCTGCGCGCTCTCCTGACGCTCGGACGTGTCACAGGTTTGTTTAATTTGTGTATTGCCGACCCCGTGGTTCACAGCGGGGCGAGGGTTGGAACACATGACCCTCTCACCTGTCCCAGTGAGGACTGACGGGTCTGTTCGCAGACGCCTCTGGCTCTGCCTGCTGCAGACAGTCCAGAGGCCACCTGCTAGGGCTTATTGATTGGGCTATCACCCCGTGAGCTGCGAGGGAGGGAGGGGGGATGATGGCTCCCACCCTTTATATCGACTGGAAAACAGAGGGGGGCCATGTCTTTGGCGTGACTGTGTGTGTTGTTGTTGTTTTTTTAGTCAAGAAACAGAGAGGAGCTGTTTTTTTAGCTTTATTTGTGCTTTCGTACAACAACATATTTGACTTTATGTCACTCACAGCAGAACAATCATGATCCATGCACAAAACCAAGTGATCGGCTCTTTGTACAGTTTTACAAATAAATTCTGAACATGTGGAGGTTCGAACCCGTTCCACGTGGGCGGGCGAACCCGTAACATTAAGCAGAAGGCCCGTTTCATCAGGCACAATTCTGACTTGTGTCCCGATTCACCGAGAAGGTCCTATGTCGGACCGCCTGGCGGGGAACAAATCTGTTTTTACTCCAGGCATGTTCGGCCCGTGGTAGGTCCGGTGGTGGTCTCCGCCGGTGCTCACCCTCGTATGTCGGCCGCTTTTGCAGTTGGACACGTGTGGCTGAGTGGTGTCGAGGTTGCACGAGTCTGCTCCCAGCTAGGAGGGGGAGGGGGGGGGGCAAAAGCTCTCCTAGGGATGCCTTCCCGGAGAGCCTCTGCCTGTTTGCGCCTCTGGTCCAGCCTAGTCTGAATTCGATCCAGAGCCTTTCCAAATATTCCTGTCGGCTCTATCGAGTGGTGGAGAAAAGGAATTATTTGTCCCTCCGGGAGGTCAGTTACGGTCATCCAAAGATGGCGTTGTACGATGACCATCTCAGCCATGCCTCTGCCTTGTGCAATGGCTGTTGTCCCTATCATATGGAGCACAAAGTATGTTGCCCTACGGGCTTCCTCCAGAACGTCGGTGGCAGCCTGTTTGTCCGTCGTTAACTGGAGCTTCTGCAGTTTTTCAGCCAGGTACGCCTGCATCATGGCGGACGCGTTTATCGCGCGCGCCGCGAGGCCCTGAGCCCTGTAGCATTTCTCGATCAGAGAAGCCGAGGCTCGACAGGCTTTGCTGTGCAGAGTCGGTTTCAACCCAGACGACCTGGGAGCGAAATGAGACGCCAACGTGTCCTCCATTTGTGGCACACTGGCTATTCCCGCTGCTTCCATACCATCCACGTCGAGGAACTGGGAGAGCGGCAGCAGCATGGGAGCCCTGGGCTCAGGCCAGGTGCGAGTCAGCTCTGTGAGAAAATCCGGAAAGATGGGCATTCTTTGCCTTGTGGTGGATAGCTGCTTCGTGAAAAAATAATTTCCTACCAACCTCATGACTTGTTGACGGGGTGAAGGTTCAGGCCACGGGATCTGCAACGCGTCCGATGCTCCGCAACACGTCGAACAGAGCAGGGATCGAAAAGTCTGTCTCCGGGAGCACAGGCGCCGGGGTGCGAGAGAGGTCTCCCCCTTGCTCGTCGTACTCGATGTCTTCATCGTCCGCAGAGAATTTGCCTGAGGCTGATACGGAGATTTCGTCCTCGTTCATCATGCCTCGAGTGTCGAAGTCGATTATCAGGTCCCCAATGGGAGCCAGCGCATCCGGGCTGTCATCCCATTTGACTCGGGTACTATCCTCCAGAGCCATGCTCTCGAGCTCTGACGTGGGGCTCAGTAGTGTCCGGGTCTGTTGGTGCCGTAGCAACGCCCATGGCTTTGGCGACAAAGTTCGCCCGGTGCCTCCTCACTGCCTCCAGCATCTGGCTGCAATGTGGGCAAGAGTTGGACGCATCCAGCACCATGTTCGCGTCAGCATCCCCAGGCAGACAGGACAAGCCTCGGGGATGTCCGTCGCCGAGAGGTAAAAACCGTATCCACTAGGGTAGGCGCGCGAGGCTGGGCTCGCCGTCCTGCTAGCCTTTTTCGGAAGTCTTGGCTTTCACTTTTATTTCTCTGGAGGCATGTTTGAGAGAAGACAAGCGAGTCCTTCCAAAATCCTTTTCGAGATGTCTCCTCCGTCGTATCGCTTTCGCTGGCTAGCCTGCTACAAATTTAGCAGAGGTAGCGGTGTGACGCAGTTAGTGCCGTCGAGCGAAGCAGTCTGTGGAGAGAGGAGAAGAAAAAATGTTGGGGTTAAGGAAAATTGCACCGGGCTAGCCTTCCCCAGCCCAGTAGTATGCAGGAAGAATTATCTGTACGCTCTGTGTAGGGAGCGAGCTCACCTCCGGTCGAGCGATGAAACAACAGAGAAGTCCCGCAAAGAAAAGTTCAGGTTTAATGAGGTGAAGGGCAATAAGAGAAAGTGGGATGGGCGTCTGCGTCTTAAATACCCAGAGGGCGGGGTCTCTGGCGTGACGCTGACGCCCCGGCCGTAAAGGCGTGAATGTATTTCTTCAGGTAATAGTGCGGGGGTGCAATTTCCCATAGTAATATGTTGCACTGAGTGACTGACTGATAAGGGAACCCAAGCCGACTCTAATTATAGGATTTATCAAAAAGGAAAGTCTTAAGCCCAGTCTTAAAACTGGACAATGTCTCAGCCTAATGGACAGAAACTGGAAGTTGGTTCCACAAGAGAGGAGCCTGATAACTGAAAGATCTGCCTTTAAGGGTCTTTGCATTATTTCAAAAGAGCAAAGATTTCAATGGACAGTCAGACAGAACTATCTGTGTCAGTCTAGAGTGAAGTAGACATAATGCATACCCAGTTAGCTTTGATACATAGATGAACACTATTGATTACTTTTTAAGAGTTACATTACAATCCATTCAGTAGTTTGAGGTAAATTGGGAAAAAACATGCACCGACACAAGAAAAAAAACATGACCACCTGCCCGTGCCTGTTTGCAGTGGGCTTTGATAACAACAAAGAAAAGAGTAAAGCCAGGGAAAACATCCAGCCATCCTCTTTCTTTACAGCTTTTCAATGCAGGGTCAAGGGAGCTGGTATACATCTCCAGCAGTCATTCTGCACGAGGCAGGGGACACCTTGACAGGCTGCAAGTCCATCACAAGCCTGAGGAAACAATGTAGCTTTAATCAGCCGTGGATTTGTACCTGCCAAGCCAAAAAGGAACAGCTCATCATAAAAACAAGACAAAACTGTTTGTTTCTAAAATTCACGTTTATCTCTGTGCAACACATATAAGAATAAAGATGCAAACTGAGTGTTGCTTTTCATTTGTCCTATTTTATGAAGCACCTGGAGAGTTGTATTTTTCTTGTGAGTACCTGCCAGCTTGTCAGTGTCTGGGAGAAAGTGAGATTGTGTGGACAACACTCCTAACATTGGGGCACAATAATATTTCTAAAATACACCTTGAGATCTTTGGATTAATTGATTCATTATTTCTTCTTTTCACACAGACAATAAATGAGCTGCACAAATGTTTGTATTTGTCTATATATTTATGGGTGGCTGTGGCTGAGTGGCTAGAGCAGCCATCCTCCAATGCAACAGTTGGGGGTTCAAATCCACCAGCAGTCACATGCTGAAGTGTCCCTGGGCAAAACACTGAACCCCTCAACCTCTGATGTGTCCCATCAGTGTATGAATGTGATAAAGCTCTGATTAGTCTCTTTAGAATGATTTGTTCAATTAGCTTTGTAGAGATAAAGTGCTGTATGAATGGGTCAATGAGGCACAGATTGTGTTGTAAAAGAGCTTTGAGGATATTGATAAGATAGAAAGGTGCTGTATAAGTACAGTCCATTTAACATTCAGCCACTATTTAAACTCACCGGGCTGTTATTGTTTGATGAATTTAGACAACGTTCACATTTATTTTGTATAAGGTCGCTGGTCAACTCCCTGGATTGACATCAAAATGTGGGTTGTGTTAGGGAATCTTTGGTCAAAGTTTATGGATGTTTTAATTACTTTGTACTATGGCTGAGAATGTTAACTCTTCCCATGAACCATATGTTTGGGTTAGTGGAAGTCGGATGAGGAGCTGGGTGAGGCTGCAGCGTGCAGCTGTTGCTCCAGGACGTCTCCGAGTCTGAGAGCTCGGCTGAACCGATAAGAGTATAAAAACAAGTTTCACACAGCCCATGGCAGATTCTTGTGGCTTCATGTGTACTTCCTGTATACAGTATCTGTGTAACCTGTCCTGAAAATATGACCTTACAAATACTGTTTAAAAATCTGCTGCTATCGAGTGCTGTTCGTTTTGAGTAAGTGAGATTAAATCAGAACAAGCGCTCAATACAAAAACAACTGGACTTTATTTGTTGCAGAAAACGTTTCAGCCTTTATCCAAAGGGCTTTTTCAATTCAGAGTAGCAGCTGTGAGAAAGAAGTTTTATAAAGGCTGACATGCCACGCACCAACATGTAAATTGGAAGCTGAAATAACGCCCACACCTACCTGAGATAACATACCCATTCTATTTAAATTGACAGTGGTGAGATTAAGTGAGAATAAGTGAGAATATTTTTATCTAGCAGGTGGAAAAAGTGAAACAACCCACAACTGCCTCCACCCTCATTTGCCCCACTTTGGACTCTTGAGCAAGGCCCTTAACACCCACCATCTGCAGCTCTCTGCTCCACACAGAGGGCTGTGATAGCTCGGTGGTCTGTGGTTGTGTCAAGAAGGGCATCCGACGTAAAAACAATTGCTCATTGCTCAATTGTTCATGTGAATTAGTTCACTGTGAAAGCCACTGAAGAAAGGAGCAGCAGAAGAAAAAATGTTTTGCAAGAAAGTTTACCTTGTTTTTATTAAAAAGGTTTTAATAGGAATATTATTTTGAGCCTATTTTCCATGCAAGTAAGAATCATTTAGTCTTTTTAGTGTTTTAATGGTAACCCTAAATTTCTGTAGGGGCAGGAGCTCCATGTCAGACCAACACAAACCACATTCACGTGTTTCTCTGAAACAGGCAGGATTGTAGTTTTCTGGCTTCCTCTGTTTTCACTTGCTCCCTGTGTCAGATGTTTAGTTATTCCTCTGCCTCCTTTAGTGATAATGATAACACATGTAGTCTTATGGTAGCTTTGGAGGAGAGGCTGTCTGAACTGGAAGCTTGACTCTGCACTGCAGAAAAACCAGTAGCTAGCCTGGTCCGCTTAGGCAGCGGGGAACCAATGAGACTAGCTCCCATAAGCGGTCCTCCAGCAGACCCCGATCATCCGGGACTCTAGGCCGGCTGGGCAGCAGTCTGGAGCAAGCATGCTGCTAAGGCTAAGCCCCCAGTTCACCACTGACCCGTTCACGTTTCTAATCGATTTTCCTCACTCAGTGACACGCCCGCTGAGAAGCAGACCCTGGTTATTGGCAGCTGCAGTGACAATGATGATCTCCATTGTTTCCTTCCACCTAAAGCCAGTTTCATTCTTTTCATTCATTCAACCTTTATTTATACAGGTTAATCCCATTGAGCCTCGGGGACTCATTTACGAGAGAGACCTGTTTAAACAAAGAGTGATGACAACAGTGGACAACAAAGACAACAATTGACAATCATAAAGGATGCACACACATTTATAATTGTTTTAACAAGTGAAAATAAAATGTTAATTAAAAGGAAAAGTAGTGAAAAAAACAGCTAGTTTGTTAGGCGGTGTATAAAACTAAAAACAGGAACGTTTGTGTTGGTTTTTGCCATGAACTTAACAGATGTTTAAAGCCACTTGGAGAGGTCTGTAAGAGTAGCACTCTCTGCAGCTCAAAGATGGCCGCCAATCACCATCAGCTGACGGTCATCCACCTGATGAGCTACAATCCTATTTAAGGCTGCAGTCGAGTACTACTCTTCGCTGGAGCATTGATTCCTATTTATGGTATTTATGCTTCTGGCCAGTCTTGTGTTTTATGCAAGGATACTCACCTTGTTCTTATGTGCCTACAGTCTGTTTTTGGATCCAGTTCCTCGTGCCGTGCCCTCCAGCCACTTGCCTGCCTTCTCTGCCCTCTGGAACCGCTATTGGAAGGATTGGATTTTCATGGAATCCATCTTCCTTCGCCATCTGTAAGAACAAACAAACAATCATTTGAAAACCAACATTCACAACTGCCCCTGGACCTACTCCTTCTGACGTTCTGCTTCCTCCTCCAGGGATTCCTACGGTGGCCCTGAGGTGCAAAACACATTAACAAAAAAGGTGAAACACTTTAACAAATTCTGAAACACTTTTTACAAAGTTCTGAAACAAACTAACAAATTCTGAAACACTTTAACAAATTCTGAAACACTTTAACAAAATCCTGAAACAAATTAACAAAGTCTGAAACAAATTAATGTGACCAGGCTGTGGAGCTCTCGCTCCTTTAAGTTATACACCAGAACAGACTTTTGGCAAAATGTACAAAATTTATTTACGTAATTTCATTAAAAACGATCATTTCTTTAAAACCCAGGTTTCCAGTCCACAACCTGGTCCCGGTAAAGCAGTTCCTTCCTTCAAAACAAGGATTCAAGTCCACAACTTGGTCCTTGTCAAACAGTTCTTTCCTTAAAAGCCAGGATTTCAGTCCACCACTCGGTCCCTGACAAGAAAGGAAGACTAAAATAAGGAAAAACACTTTAAACCATAGACCCAGTTGTTGCCGTCGTCCAGTTCCATGCCCCTTTCAACGGAGTCAGAGCCGCAATACTCTGTCCACACGACCTGCCCATCCAATACAGGTCTTGTTGAAAGCAGCCCAAACACACTGGAAAGCCAGGACAAGGCAAGACAAGACAGCAGAACATCCACAGCGCTGCAGCTCCAAACAGCAAACTCAGGTGCCTGAAACAGAAAACCCATTAATGTGGATTCATGAAAATAATTAAAATATAAATTGCAGGTACTTACCCAGAGGTGGACACAGCCAAACCTGGGAGGGAGCAGGTCAGCAGGCGAGGGCCCAACCGCACGCCACAACAAACCCCCACCCAGCCGGCAATGCCAGCAGAGCAACGGATCTCAGACAAGCAGACCCAGAGCACCAGCAGGATGAAGCAGCCACTAGAGCAGCAGGGAGGGAAACAAGACACACGCACCCCATAGCAGCCTAACCAGCTATAAGGGAGTCTGCCCCGCCCACTAATCATTGGTGCTCATCTAATTGCACCTGATGCGCATCAGCACCAGGTGCTCAGAGTAGAAGGGAGGGGGAAGTGGAACACCATCTCACCACATTCTACCCCCCTTTGTTGCATCGTCGCCCCGACGATGGACCTGCACACGTCAGTTTTGCATTCAGAACGCTACTTCAGAAATATGAAAATCAAAAGCAGCAAGTTTAACAGCCCAGCAGTGCTCCATGGCACCAAGCTTGGCTGAATAAAAATAACACAGCATTGTATCTAATAGACCATACACCAATGGCCCAAAAGATACTCCCTAACTTGCTCAGTCATAGCCCATTTTAAAGCCATGAACTGAAGAACCAGCATTAGTGGGATCTTTCTCCACCAGAATCCCACCATGCGGAAACACCTTGCCACAAAGATTATCAAACTCTAAAATAGAGCTACAATTAGCCATCTTATGCCCTGAAGGGTTAAGACCTCAACTGGACAAGATGACAACCATTTTGACGCAGCTGCTAGTTGCAAGCCTGCTATTCCCCACCGGGGTCATTCCTCTCTACATTAGTGTGGTACTTTTGTTTCCTCCCCTGCTGCCCACTCTAGATGTTCAAAAAGATAGCAAGCCTCCTCCGCTGGCGGGCCCGAATACACGATTGGGCCTCCTTGATCCACTCACTGATCCCAATGCCAGTCATACCACCGGACATGAGACACCGTTGGTCCCTGGGCACAACCACCAACTGTCCAGCAACTACAGCGCAAACAGGCATGACACCACCAACCACAGCCGGGGAAGCAGCGGCGCCCGGCAAAACCCCAGCCGTCTTCTGCTGACCCGCTCCATCCACCAGCCGCTGCGCCACCTCCTACATACCTGCAGGGAAAAAGAAAAAAAGGTAGAAAAGGAGAGAGAAAAAAACAGTAGAAAATAAAACTAAACCCACAAATAGGTCTTCCCTTGGACAACTACTGCTGTCTTGTCTTACCACATTTAAAAACACACCCAACAGATTAAAATAAAATAAAACATTAAAACTAAAATAAAAAGTCTGCCCAATGGTGCACCCTACCAACAACGCCAAATGTGACCAGTAGGTGGAGCTCTCGCTCCTTTAAGTTATACACCAGAACAGACTTTTGGCAAAATGTACAAAATTTATTTACGTAATTTCATTAAAAACGATCATTTCTTTAAAACCCAGGTTTCCAGTCCACAACCTGGTCCCGGTAAAGCAGTTCCTTCCTTCAAAACAAGGATTCAAGTCCACAACTTGGTCCTTGTCAAACAGTTCTTTCCTTAAAAGCCAGGATTTCAGTCCACCACTCGGTCCCTGACAAGAAAGGAAGACTAAAATAAGGAAAAACACTTTAAACCATAGACCCAGTTGTTGCCGTCGTCCAGTTCCATGCCCCTTTCAACGGAGTCAGAGCCGCAATACTCTGTCCACACGACCTGCCCATCCAATACAGGTCTTGTTGAAAGCAGCCCAAACACACTGGAAAGCCAGGACAAGGCAAGACAAGACAGCAGAACATCCACAGCGCTGCAGCTCCAAACAGCAAACTCAGGTGCCTGAAACAGAAAACCCATTAATGTGGATTCATGAAAATAATTAAAATATAAATTGCAGGTACTTACCCAGAGGTGGACACAGCCAAACCTGGGAGGGAGCAGGTCAGCAGGCGAGGGCCCAACCGCACGCCACAACAAACCCCCACCCAGCCGGCAATGCCAGCAGAGCAACGGATCTCAGACAAGCAGACCCAGAGCACCAGCAGGATGAAGCAGCCACTAGAGCAGCAGGGAGGGAAACAAGACACACGCACCCCATAGCAGCCTAACCAGCTATAAGGGAGTCTGCCCCGCCCACTAATCATTGGTGCTCATCTAATTGCACCTGATGCGCATCAGCACCAGGTGCTCAGAGTAGAAGGGAGGGGGAAGTGGAACACCATCTCACCACATTAACAAATTCTGAAACAAATTAACAAAGTCTGAAACAAATTAACAAATTCTGAAACAAATTAAATCCGAAACAAATTAACAAAGTGTGAAACAAATTAACAAAGTCTGAAACAAATTAACAAATTCTGAAACAAATTAAATTCTGAAACAAATTAACAAAGTCTGAAACAAATTAACAAAGTCTGAAACAAATTAACAACTTCTGAAACACATTAACAAAGTCTGAAACACATTAACAAATTCTGAAACACTTTTTTTTTCCATTTATAGATGGCCTCCCTTCACACCTTATAGCCATCCTCTCACTCCAATATGTATTTTTTTTTAATAGAGAGAAAGAAAGAAAAGAGAAAGTGAGACAACAAAACAACAATTATCCACAAAAAGAGCACAAGGCAAACACACCAAACCTCCGTCCACAATCCTGCAAAGCACATGACAGAACATAGCAACGAAACATACAAGATAAAGACTGAT